>BROG01000115.1:957500-1115000 GCA_030159075.1 Atrina japonica
TGATTTAACATATTTTTTTATTTTTTTTTTTTTTTTTTTTTTTTTTAATCTTATTATTATAATATTTTTTTTTTTTTTTCTTTTTTATTTTAATTTTTTTTTATTTATTTTTTTATTCTTTTTAGAATTTTCTTATTATTTATTAATAAGTATTTTTTTTTTTTTCATATTATATAATTTTTTTTATTTATTTTATTTTTTTATATATACTTTATTTTATTTTTTTTTATTATTTATATTAATTTATTAATTTATTTTTTTTTTTTTTTTTTTATTTTTATTTTTATTTATTTTTATTTTATTTTTTTTTTTTAATTTTTTTTTTGAATTTTTATTATTATTGATGTTTTAATATTTATTATAATTTTTTTTTTTTATATTTATGTAATATTTATTTTTAAGATTTTTTTTATTTTTTATTATTTTTTATTATTTTTATTTTATTTTTTTTATTTTTATTTTTTTTTTTTTTAAATTTTTTATTCATTTTTTTTTTTGATTTTTTTATTATTTGAATTAATTTTTTATTTTTATAATTTATTTTTTGATTATTTTTAATTTTATTATTTGATTATTTATTTTTTTTATATTTTTATAATATTTTTTTTTATTTTTTTATTTTTTTTTTTTTTATTATTATTTTTAATTTTAAATTTTTATTATTTTTCTATTTTTTTATTTATTTTTGATAATTTATTTTATAATTTTTATTTTTTACTATATTTTTTTTATATATTTTTATTTATTTATTTATTTTTTAATGTTATTTTTATATTAATTTAATATTTTTATTTATTTATTTTTTTTTTTTTTATATTTTTAATTTTATTTTATTTTTTTTTTTATTTTTTTTATTTTATATTTTATTTTTTTTTTTTTTTTTTTTTATTATTTTTTCTTTTATTTTTATTTTTATTTTTTTTTTTATTAATTTTTTTTTTATTTTTTTGTTAATTTATTTTTTTGTATATAATTTTTATTTTATTTTTATTTTTTATATTTATTTTTATTTCATTTTTTTTTATATTTTTTTTTTATTTTAATTTTGATTTTATAATTTTTTATTATTTATACTTTTATTTTTTATTTAATTTTTTATGAAAATATTTTTTTTTATTTTTTTTCTTTTATATTGATTTATATTTTGTTATTATTTTATTAATTTTTTGTTTTTTTTTTTATTATTTTTTATTATTTATATTATTTTTTTTTATTAAATATATTTTTATTTTTTTTAATTTTTTTAAATATTTTTTTTTTAATTTTTTTTTTGTGACTATTATTTTTTTATTAATTTTTTTTTTTATTATTTTTTTTTTTTTTGATTTATTTTTTTAAGATTTTTTTTTTTTATTTTTTTAATTTTTTTTTTTATATATGTATTTTTTTTTTTTTTTTTTTATTTTTTTAATTTTATATTTTTTATTTATATTTTTTTGATTTTATTTTTTAATTTTTTATTTTTATTTTTATGATTATTTTTATTAATACTTTTTTTTTTTTTTTTATATGAATTTTTGAGATTTTAATTTTAATTTTTAATTATTTATGTTTTTTATTAATTGATCATTTTTTTATTTTTTTTATAATTTTTTTTTTTTTTTTATATTATTTTATTTTTTTATTTTTATTAATGATTTTTTTATTTTTTTTTTTCTATTAAATATGATTTTTAGTTATTTTATTATATTTTTAAAAATGAGATCATTTTACACTAGAAATTATAAACGTGAAAGATAAATTATCTGTTATTTTGTACCTTCTTATTTTCATTTGCTCAACTGATTTATTAATAACTGAAAATTTTTCAGTATATGGAATTCTCTGATGATGAAGAAGAAAAACGGTACAAGAACAAATTACGTAATAAAGATAAGGAGGAAGAAGATGGACAAGTGCTACCTGGAGCCAGAAAAGTTCGTGGTAGAAAAAAACAGGAAACTTTTGTAAAGAAAGGTATTAGTTGATTGCTTGCAGTATGTAAATTGCTTTGCATAAGTATTTAAGGAAAGATGCTTAAAATATGCAACACCTATTTGATTGCAAGTTCTTATTCTGAGCAAGAAACATGTGTCAGTCAAAAAATAGATATTTGACTGATGAGGAATGAATGCTTTAAGGAATATGCTGAAAATGTATATGAATGTACTGCAGAATCAGAAAATTTTGTGGGATTAACATAGGCCTATTGTTGTTTTAAGAAATAAACAAATTTGTTGAAATTAAATTTTGTTGAAATAAAAACATGTTTGTAAAGGAACCTATTACTAGGTATTATGTAAAATTTAGCCATGGTTTTAATTTCATTGATAAGTGAAAAAAGCAAAATAAAAGAAAATAAACCCCAACAAAATTTTCAGATATTACAGTATTTTGATATTTTATGCCCCCTCCTCGAGATTTGGGGACAATTGTTTTATTTTTTCCAGATCCTAGATTTAAGATTGATTATGGCCAACATTCGGCAATGTTTGCTAGAGTTATGGGACTTTAAATTCTTACAAAATTAAGCGCTTAGGGTCATGCTGTTCCTCAAACATTTTGTTTGATTTAGTAATCAAGGTAATGGATGTGCTTGCATTTAGCTTGATTTAACAAGCGGCATGACCACTTGTCCCTGTGAGGTAGGGAGAGAAGTTTAGTATGCGTGTTCTTCTTGGGCGGTCCACATTTCCAACAGCTTTTAAGTGCCACACAACTTGTACAATCTGTCAAAGTTATCAAACTGCAAATCCTAGAACATTAACCCTCCATCTAGGCATAGAGCTATGTAGAGAAGAAAACTCGCCTCTGAAAATCTTACATGATTGGGGATTGAACCAGAGAACTTCATGTTGAATATCTGGTGCTCCACCAACTGAGCTATTCTGTCAAATGGTAATGGAGGTAAATGGTTGTTCTAACATAAATACTAGTTTTGAATGTTGATTCATCATATACATAATGTATAGTTTATGTTTTTGACTCACCAGTAATTTGTTGTCACTTTACAGAGAAAACACATCAGGAAGTTGGCTGCAATAAGAAGCACAGTAATGGCCACCAGGAAGGTCATATGAGGAATCAATATTTTGAAAATCCCCATCATAATCATCCTGGTAGATTCAATGTTCCACAAGGACCACAATATCAGACCTTTCAACCATTTGGTCCATCACCAAGGTTTCAGGCTAGGATTCCACCAGGACCACAGATGTCACAACAGAGTGGTGGACCACTCAGACCCTCCAGTTTTACAACTCAAAGGCAACAGCAGCCTTTCAACATTTCAAACCAGCAATGTCCATGGAACAGTCCATTTCAAAATTTTCAAGGAAATAATAACAATTTTGGCCAGCAGAATGGTTTCCATGGAAATATGAATGGACAACAAATACCAAATCAACACAATAACAGCCAGTATAACTTTCAACAACCTAATTTCAATAATGTTCAATTTGATATTGGGGCAAGACATAGTTTCGGACAACAAAATTTCCCACAATTTTCTATGATGGCCCCTCCTCATCCTAGAAATAATTTACAATCTGGACGTTTTCCAATGAATAGAAACTTTCCTTCACCTCTAGGAAATCAAAGGTTGGTGGACAATAGACTGATACAGAATGGACAGTGTGAAACACCAAACAACACCAGATTTTAAGTTTCAGAACCCTAAAATGTCTCATTACAGATTAAAGGAAAATTCACTATTGCTGCAAAACATGATATATATATACATGAAATGCTAATCTTCTTACAGTAGCTATACTAATTCTTAAGTTCAGGATCAAGATGTCACACTCATTGGTATAATTGAGATCAGTATTACACAGATAAAGTTATCCAAAAAGAAAATGTAAACAAATTATGTATAATATTAGAGTATACAGAAATGAAATTTGGAAAAATAATAAAAAGGAGTACATATGTATAAGAATCACCAGTAGCTGGGGGTACAGGTCCATCTAATTTCAAACTTCTGCACAACTTTTACATCAAATAATATTAAAATATCTAGATTCAACCCCCAAGCGAAAACAGAACTGCAGATGTCCAGATTTGTGTAATTTGCTTATAATGTACATAATACCAAATAAAAAATAAAAAATTTCTATATGTATGTTTTATGGCTTTATTTATATTAAATGGAATACTATTATGCATGTTCTTAAATGTTCTCTGTTTAATACAATATTTCATGAAATTCCTTTTATACTTTTTTTTAGCTCACCTGGACCCAAGAGCCAAGTGAAGCTACATGTATTGCTATGGCCTAATGCCTGTTAAATTTTCTATTAAAATGACTTCTAAAGAACCTATGGACAGATTTTAAACAAATTTGGCAGGGAGTTTTGTCCTGAGAAGGTGCTTTAAGTTTGTGAAATAGGGCCATGACTTAAAAGGGAGCTCAAAGAAGGGTCAAAATTTCATACATCTTTAAAAAAAATCTTCTCATTGTCACAGTCCAATTGGTGTTGTCACATAAAAACACACAAGACCAGTAGGTTCGAATGATAATTATACTTTAATGCAGTTTAATATAACAAGTATAATTTCGAGAATCGGACTCGGTTACATGATATGGTATATGTTATCTTATCTCATCTGAAATGACATAAACAATTATATTAATTAAAAGTTCGATATATTGATATATAGACATCATTTCAGTTCACAAATATATAATTATAAAATAACTGATAATCATTTCACGTTATAATTAAGATGCAATACAAAATAGAATATTTCTTACGTATAGTCAATATTCAAAGTTAATAATTATAAGGTAAGTTAAATAGGCAAGTGAAATTATAAAAAATGTATTTACCTGGACAGGTAGTTCCCGCTGTCCTGCTCTGAAGTAGTGTATGTGAAAAAGGATAGAAAGCCGGGGTTTTTATTACGGGTATAAACAATTAGAGAAGTAAAGTGCACGGACAATTAGTGCAAATCGGATATATGTACGTTGTCCGTGTAGTATAGGATTTCGTCAGTGAGTGATCAGTCAAGAATAAAATGAATATTAATGAGCATAATGAATATTTATGAGCTGATGATAAACACAAAACACGTGACGACAACAATAACAAACGTGTTCGAATGTATACAAGACACACACGAGAACAGGTACGAACATCGGAATAAAAACACCCTATGACATCATAATCAAAGTATCAGTTTTCTTTCAAATTTGGTGTATATTACAATGTATTGTTAAGGCAATGATTACAAAGTTATCGAATGAAATTGAATGTGTTCATAAATGAACCTTTAACAAGCGCTTCAAATGGCATATAGTATGGTTTTATACAAATGACTCGTTAACTCAAAACTTACTGATTTTTTTGTATACAAAGATATGTGTATACAGGTATTAGAAAATTGTTAGGAATTACCTAAAGATCATTTTGACAAGATCTCAAGGTGATTGGGTCAAAGGTCAAGGTTACAGGCACCTAAGTAAACAAGATATAAGTTTTTCAACAACTTTTAGACATTTTTGACCTCTAAAGAATCAATGATTCATATTAAACCAAATTTGGCAGGAATTGTCCCCATGGGAAGCCACATAATATTTGCAAATGAAAAGGGGCTAGGACCCATGGTGCTCCAAACAAAACTTAGTTTTGGAACATCTTTAAAATCTTCTCATAAACCAATGATCAGTTTTCTTTCAAATTTAGTATACTGGTATAAATTATTTTTAGGACAATAATGCAAATGAAATTGAATGAACCTTAAATGAGTGCCTCAAATGACATCAGGTACAGTTTTATACAAATGGCTTGTTTACTCAAGTCCGATAGATTTTTGTTTAAAAAGATGTACTAGAAAGTTGTTAAGATTTATCTTAAGAGCATTTTGACAAAGTTACCTAAGTAAAAATATATTTGTGTTCCATGTTAAATTTTAGACATTTTTTACTTTTGCAGACCAAATTTGCCAGGTGAGTGCCTCAAGGTCCCTGGTGTCTGTTATATTTCTGTTAACTGAAGATATAGAATACATATTTAAAAAATAAAATATATTCTACATTGCATTGATGTATAAATTGCATCACATTGGTTCTGATGAAAGATACATTGTACATGTATATTGCACTATCTTGAATATACATGTATATAGAATAAAACTACATGTTTCTATCCATATCATCAAACTGTGCAAGATCATAGCAGAGTTTTTGAAATTCACTGATCTTGCCAGAAAAACCAGTAAATTTTACAAAAGTCTGGTGAAATCTATCTTTTAACTGATCCAAACGACCAGTAATTTTCCATTTCATTTAAATTATGTATATATACAGACCAGTAAATATTTTTTCTTTGACCAGTGAAATTCTTTTATTCACTGGTCTGGTTGACCAGTAATTTTTTAATTATTTCAAAATGTCTGTCAGAGCTCTCGTTGAATCCCTCCACTACAACAATCAAGTATGGTCTGATGATACAAATAGAAACGTGTGGTTTTGTATTCATTACATGCCCCTTTTTTTATCTTTTCATGTACACAAATTTAAAATTCATTCCTCTTTTAACAACATCATCAAATATATTATGAATGAATGGAATAAAATCATTCCATTTAGAAAAGTAGCTCCGGCAGATTTTCTGTATCTAACTGCAGTGCAACAATATGTCATGTATTGCACAGGCGTAGTGAACTTTGTATTATAACTGTATGATTACACATGCATGGTTTCTAAGAGAGAGAAATGTGCATGTATTTTACAGTAATATATAAGACCATACAGCTTGAGCTCTTGATGTGAATTACTTTACAGTGCATTGATACTTGTGTGGCCATACATAGGATGAATTATCTCCCTTTTTTCTTAGTTGGCATTTTAGCATTTTTTCTTTCCTTTTTCACTTCTTACATTGATATACAATAACAAAAAATATATAAAGAGGCATAAACATTTTTAAATTCCTATATATCCAGGGGTGGATCCAAGATGGGGCAAAATAAGTCACATAAGGTACACCTCTTTAAAAATCTTCTCCAGAACCACTTCATGAATTGAAAAATAGATTGTTTCTGAGTGATCTAGTTGAATGTATGATTCAAGTTGGAATATTAATTTTTGACACCTTTTGAAGTCTTTTCCAACTTTGTCATTTTCATTTATTTTTGCAAGATTTCCTCAATTATCTTCCCTTGCAATCACTATGATGCATTCATTTCATGTGTTTTACTTATTTATTGGTGAAGAAATGTTTTGTGCAAGAATTTTGCTGAAATGAAATTTTAAGATATTTTTCTGAATTTCTTAAAACTGCAATATTTATGTTTCTTGGTCAGATCAGCCTACATGTACATATTCTTTTTGTTCTTCTTTCCACATTTGTAAATGAGCGATTGAGGCCCGCTTGTGCTGTATAATGATGCCTCAAATTTCTGTTTAAAACTGTCAAGAAACGGGTCAAAAATTTGATAATCAATTTCTAAACCTATGATATGTTCTACATGAAGTTTACCAGTACCGGTACATGTAAGCTATCTAAATCTCTAATAACAAGCTTGTTATTATAAACTAATGACTTATTGAAACATCATCAATATACGATATCTCCTATTATAAATAACCAAGGGATAATAACATTGTATTCACTGATAAACAACCAAGATATAAAAACAAGCTTGAGACTATAAACTTATAACTGATTTATTGCAACATAATCAACATGATCTCCCCTTATAAATATCCCACAGAAAATAACATCCTTGTATTTATACTTGTAAATGTATGATTTCAGGGATTTTCTAAGGCCATATTTGGGTCCAGTTACAGGACCCATTCCCAATTCAAAAATGGCTTGTATTTCCCCAAAATATGAACAAGATGTGTTTGTGAAACACAAATGCCCCCAGTCCCAACAAATTTCTATGCTGGCAAAATATTGCAATGTCCTAAATTTTGACCCCACCCATCCCCAGGGGCATGTGATGTTAGTGAAGTGTGAGCAACCCTTAGATGAATTTACAGTCTAAGTTTGGTTACTGTATAACAATCCAAAATATGAAATATTGTACTTTATATTTAAGTGGGACAGAATTACAGGCAAACAAACAAACAGACGGACGGACGGACGGACGATCCAAACACTAGACCTTTCAGGTCTCGGGCATGAAAATTCCCAATTTTGAATTTCAAAATAAAGAATAAATTATTTTCAAACAAATGTCTCAAATGAAGTTTTTCAGTTTTAGTTAAAATTTTGTATATTTTCCCAATTTTTGGGGATCTTGGACCCAGAATTTATGAGGTATGAAAATCCCTGGATTCATTATAGCACTAACTCTGCTCTTATAAACAATAACAAGTTATATTATAAACATTTATTCTAACACAGTAACACTAACAACATTATCTCCCCTTATAAATAGCTGATTGACATGTCTCTCTAACAGATTGTGTTGTACTGGCACATTCTCATGTGATGTATATTTATCAGTGCTGCCACCTGTTGCTATGTTTTCCTCAGTTTGTACATAATTGGGACATTTTGTAAGATTTTTTTCACTAATGGTATTCAAGTTTTCTGCAGTTCTGTCTTTTTCACCTGAGGAAGAATATACATCTGACTTATTTTCAAGAACAGAAGACTTCAGTCGCCCATGATCATTTGATGATATATCTAGTGTCTTTACAAGACTCTGACCGTCACATAAATTATCTCCTTTGATATTACTCTCCACACTACATTGCACATTTGTTAAAGATCCCTTCACCAACTGGTTGCCTTCAGTATCAATGGTCTGTGAATGTTCATCATCTTTGATTAAAGTATTTTCACCTGGTAATTGATCACCTACAGTATCTTCATTTGTTAAAATGTCTGGAGATGTAACTGTCAAGGAAGATATTTTTTGCCTTAATGACCTTATTCTTCTCTTCTCAAGCTACAAGTTAAAGAAACTTTGTATAAGTATCTGTGTTTAACCACTATATTTGGTAAATCTATTATATTTTGTAGCTATATTTATGATATATTGTAGATCTATTTTATGCCATTTATTTCCCTTGTTCCCCTGACAAACAGTACATTGCATTATTTTTGTTTTATTTTTTGTTGTTGTTTTAATGATGTTTAATGATGAAATTTGAGATGCTGTATAAATTTCCTCAATTTACAGTGTGTTTCACTTACAGTTCATGACGGGCATATTTTGTGCTGCCTATGATACTATTTTTATTGTGGAGGAGAATACTTATTTAAATGTACACGAGACATCTGCAAATAATCTTTACTATATTTAGCAGGTAAACTTCCCACATAATCAGCTCAGACATCAGGGCTACAACTAATGCTGACTAGAAGTGAGAGACTTCATGGTCTAAAGCATTACACTCTAACCATTCAGGTACATATGCCCCCAATATTTACATACTGACTGTTATTTCCTTCATTGCAAGTATACAGACCGGTTGCATTTATGTTCAATGCTTGACACTAAGCTGTTCAGCCATTACATCATATGAAAACCTCCCCCCAAAAAGTCAATTGTATAGAATGAATTTTGTATCCAGCTGACTACAGATTCACAGAAAATGGTACTATTTATAAATATAAGGATTGTTTTTCATTTTTTGAAAGACATGGAATATACATCGAAAAAAAATTCAATGTGCAGTATTTTGTGCTGCACAGATTATTTTCCATGAGCCATTACATGTATATTCCATGTTTTTCAAAAACTGAAAAACAATCCTTAATTACATTTTCTATGACCATCTAAACTTTACATTTATCATTTCGATTGAAATTTGATAATGAACATTAGAATTATCTTTCTGTTATGTCATGAGATAAATGTAAACAGCTAACTATACAGGGAAATTCTTAAACATAAAATCTCTTATATGAAGCATGCAACATAAAAAAAGAACAATATATTGACATTGATTCCCATAACTTGGTAGGCCTGTAACCTTTTGATTATCAAATGGATGATTCTACTTATTTTTTCTGTTACGTCTAGCTTCACGGGAAAAACATATTTTCCCTCACTGGATGCTTATAAATATGGTGACAAGTAGGACCTATTACTCAAACCAATGTATTTTTAATGTTGTTATACTTTATTACCTAAAATTTAAAGTCTTTCAGGTCAAGAAAGACTCAAAGGTTAACCCAAGACTCAAAGGTTAAGAGATGGATAAAAATTCATTGTATCCATATCTTAACCCTTGTATCTATATCTTAACACTTGTATCTATATCAAAACCCTTGCATCTGTATCTTAACCCTGGTATCCATATCTTAACACTTGTATCTATATCACAACCCTGGTATCCATATATTAAACCTTGCATCTGTATCTTAAACCTTGTATCCATATCTTAACCGTTGTATCCATATATTAACCCTTGTATTCGTATGTTAACCCTTGTATCCAACTATCCATATTTTAACCTTTGTATCCCTATGTTAACCCTTGTATCTGTACTTTAACCTTTGTATCTATATTTTAAACCTTGTATCCTAAATTAACACTTGTATTTGTATCTTAACCCTTGTATACCCTTGTATCCATACCTTAACACTTGTATCCATACCTTAACACTTGTATCCTTATCTTATCTTAACCCTTGTATCCTTATCTTAACCCTTGTATCCATACCTTAACACTTGTATCCTTATCTTAACTCTTGTATCCTTATCTTATTGTATCCATACCTTAACACTTGTATCCTTAACACATCCTTATCCTTAACACTTTGTATCCATACCTTAACACTTGTATCCTTATCTTAACCCTTGTATCCTTATCCTAACCCTTGTATCCTTATCCTAACCCTTGTATCCATATTTTAACCCTTGTATCCGCGTCTTACCTTCTTCTGCTTTTTCATTTGTTTGTCTCTTGAGATGGGACATTTGTACAACTCATCTACATCCATCATTGCCTGAATATAGAGAAGGGAGTACTAAAAGAGAGACAATTTGATCTCCTATCCAATTAATTCAACTTAGCAGTGTCATTACATATTTCATCTGCTGTCTATTGAAAATAATGGGTTTTTTTCAGTAAGTATTCAAAATACACTATGCCAAAGATAGTTAAGCCATTTGTTAAGATTTTTAAAATCTCATAATGCTAACAAATATTGCAGAATGTCAGCTGTACATGTAGTCAAACTTATCCAATGTTTCACTGATGTGAAGCACAATATCAAATTAATTACAATTTGAGTAAAGAAACTCAAACTTTTTAATGGAATGTTGCAAACAGATTGACAAAAATTAAAATATGTTTCCCAAATCCAATTTAAGGGGTCATAAAAGTAGAAATACTGAAAATAAGATTCATCTGGATTATAACCATTAGTATAACAATTTCAACAACCTAGAAAAAAACCTTATAGAATGACATAATCAGTTTTCTGACTACAAACGTTTTCTGATCTAATTCTGTCGTAGTAATGATACGTGGGAATATTCTTACCAGGTTACAATGTTTGTCAAAAGCCACAATGTAACCTTTGCACATTCCTCGTAAATCAATGGCTCCTCTAATCCAAACTTTAACCAGAAGTCTTTCTTTAACACATTTTAATAATAGACTGAGTGGTCCTTTTTCCATTCCTGTAACAATTTTAAAGATACATGTAATTCAAAGAAATGACAAAAATAAAAACAAACAAAAAACAGGAGATGATCAGCATGTAAGTATCATATATCAGAATACAGACATATACTAGAGATTGAACACAAACTGTCATATGGTCATATGGAGATTAGTGGTAAACTGTAAGTATTTCATACGAATTATATATATATATATATATATATGCAATGGAAGTTGAAGTGCCAGAGGAAGGAGAGGCTATTAAGTCCAATGAACGACATTGATGTTAAGAATTTATAGACATGGCGTGTATTTTTAAAAATTCAAATAGCATCTTAATTATGGCGGAAAGAAAGGCAGGATATTTCAACCTTGATTAAATATTTCAACTTGAAGATGTTTTGACCCCCACCCCCCCATCAATAATAATGCTGAAAATATATACAGTTAATGTCTTTTTAAAGTGATGCTTTGACCACAGGCTGTTAAATAAATGTCTGTTGAATGATGTAACATGTCTCATTTGAATAAAAGTATGTAAATGTACATGTAATAATGTATATTATCACTTCTGGTAACAAGATGCACCAATAACCATAAAAAAACAGGTGCATAAAATTCACTTCAATGAAAAATCTGCTACAAAGCTGTTGGCTTGCCTTGCATTTCAGACATGTCAGAAACATTATAAAAATTGGGCAGTGAACTGGAATGGGAGGAAAAAAATGTAATTTTAAACTACAATATCTGAGATGTCAATGATATGATTATCACATTTCTTTGAAATTTCTAGTTAACTTTGGAATAAATAACAATATACATTTGTACATGTATATATTTGGAATTTTTTATACTATACGGTATGTATATGTTCATTTCATTGTCAAAATGACAGTGTGTGCGTAATCAGGATGAATCAGTTAGGATTCCATTTTTATAAAAGGTTCGGTAATAATTGTGTTTCATCGATTATCCTTTTAATTTTTTTTTGAATTGATAATATTTTGTTCGGACCTGTGTGGTATCTAAACACACAAGTGATTGGTCCGTATGACCTTTGGGAGCCAAAATATTTTGGCAGACTGGCAGTTCACATTATGAAATTGCAATTTATTTATTTTTTGCAAAATTGTTGGCATGGCAACTGCCACTCCTGCTCCAAGGCCTTTGAAGTGAACTCTTTATTGTAAGATCTAGGATAAACAGGTACATACATGTATATGTGTAAATGAAAAATGCAAACATACAATTCAACAACCTTTGAATATGTTAAACCAGTGATATATAATCAAAGCCCAGATGAAGGCTAGCATTGTGTATCCGAGAAGGATGCTTTGATCCTGAATAGGGAATGACAATATTTCCTACCATTCAACTGATATTTGTTTAATGGTCTGTAAACAGTTTAGCTTCGACTCTTTAAGTCGAATACTCACGGGTCAAAACAGGCTAGGAATCGAAACTGCTTGTATAACAGTGGAAGCTGTTTGCAGAGACCACCTGTCTTTTCAATCCATATTCTGAGAATCAATTACATAGTTATAGAGAGTGCAGCTTGAATAGCCAGAGGTGATTCATGAAGCAAACTTATACATGTGATAAAAATCAGTCCAACTGCTATGCCACAACTGGAGACTTTTAATTTTTTAGCTGGAAATTTGGTCACAAAACTGAAGATGTTTAATCGCAGTTTTTATCGACGTTTTGTTGTCATTTATCCTTTTTTTTTTTTTTGACATGTTATAACTTTTGATTGATTTCCTTGTTTTGTTCAATTATCTAGCCAACTGAATGCCTTTTTAATATTATTGCATGTATTTTTCAAGTTTATACACATTCCAGTTGAATAAACAACTTTCTTTATAATCTAAAAAAATAAGTTTCCATAATTTAAATACCAGTCCAGTCCAGTCCGTTTCTGTTCCTTATACTACTTCTGGAAGTACATCTACCATTGCATGTGCTTTGTGACAATTTAGACCTTGAGGTAATTGCTTTGCATGCTTGATTATAAATAAAATGATAACTTTGTTGTCATTTTTTTAGTTGAAGTACATTATAACTATCTTTTGAGACCATAAGATGTTGTAATAACCATTTCTGATGGCTGGAATCATGCTTCTAATCATCGATGATCCAAGAGTGCGCCACATGACCTACACACACTCACTTTGACTTGGTCTTATCACCAATTAACTGCCAATCAGTGGATGGGATGGCGTTATTTAATCATTAATACCCTCTATAATTAACATGCCTAAAAGTTATTTACCTGTTAAAGTGTCAACTAATTGATAACCGGACATTTGCTGATTAGTAATTTAAATTATGAGGAGTTTACATGTTGCTCTTTTTTTTTTTTTCGTACTTAAAATTTTCGATGACGGAAGATTCAGAAATATGATGGGAGGGTCGGAAGGGATCCTAAAAATTGGGAGATTTTTCCTCCCATCCGAAGAATCACATGTATGCAAACTCATAGATATCATGTGTACATAACATAGAGAAATGTGACAGGACTGTGTCAGAAGTTGTACACTGTACAGCCTAAATAATTCTCCAGCCGAGATGGCCGACGATGGACCATGTCAACTGGACACTTCACCAGTTATTCTATTTAATCAAATGCTTCTGAGATCTTTTAAGGTCATAGTTTGCGGAACTGCTAATGTTCTATATATTCAACATCACAATTCAACTGTGATGTCACTTTGCCAGGCAGTTGTTGGTGAGAGCTAATAGACTCCCAATGAATGTTTTTTCCCGCATTTGTAAACAATGACTGAAGGATCTGTGCTCGCTTTCAAGGAATTGCCTTAGTTTATAGTATGTAATTCTTTCAATAAAACCATTTAAAAGACCACCTGTGTTGAGAAATCACATTCAAGGTGCAGAAGGGATGGTCTGTTTAAACGGGGTCTACTGTACCAGAAGCAATACATACGTTCCATTCGAGTGAGCACATTTCTGTTTAACTTCGCACGTCGTATAGCTAACAAGCCTTCTTGAAACTCGTCTTTATCATCCAATTTCGGATCGGTATCATTCTCTTTAAAACCAAATACCTCTGGCAAATCTGACTGACTATCACCAACATGCTTCCGAGAATGTGTGCCTCTCGTAGCCGAGGTATCACTATCCTTGTTGCTGTTCCTGTTACGGCGATGACCAGACACAAAGGTCGTGTATTCCGCTAAGTTGTTAAAAGGTACAGCGCCAGGAAAAGGAAGAGGCACGTTGCTAGCACCCAATGCTTTGATGGGATCGAAATAAGGTGAAGTAGGGTCAATACAACGCGTGTCATGCACTTTTTTGCCTTTTGTATCTCCCGCTGCATCACTCTTCCTGGGCGCAGCCATTTTTTCTGTTGAACTTGAAAAGGTTTGAATAAATATTGTATTCCGATCACGTATCCAATTTACAATGACATTGGAAACCAATCGTCGTTGAAGCATATAGACTTATAATCATATAATAATAATAATAATAATCACGATGATGATGGTGATGATGATAATAATAATAATAATAATAATAATAATAATAATAATAATAAATAATAATAATAATAAAAATAATAATAAAAGTATTGTTCTACAACAGAAACTCCACATATTTAAGCATTGATTAGGACGAGGAAAACCAAAACAACATTACCATCCTATGAAATAATTGATATCAGAACCGGCACTGAGTTAACGGTAATAACAACACCAACATTTTGAATCAATCATATCAAAACCGTCACTGAGAGTCAACAGTAATAAAACACAGACACCCTGAGTCAATAATATTAGAACCGTCACTGAGAGTAAACAGTAATAAAAGCACCGACACTCTGAGTCAATAATATTAGAACCGTCACTGAGAGTAAACAGTAATAAAACACAGACACCCTGAGTCAATAATATTAGAACTGTCACTGAGAGTAAACAGTAATAAAACACAGACACTCTGAGTCAATAATATTAGAACCGTCACTGAGAGTAAACAGTAATAAAACACAGACACCCTGAGTCAATAATATTAGAACCGTCACTGAGAGTAAACAGTAATAAAAGCACCGACACAGTAATAAAACACAGACACACACCCTGAGTCAATAATATTAGAACCGTCACTGAGAGTCAACAGTAATAAAAGCACCGACACTCTGAGTCAATTATATTAGAACCGTCACTGAGAGTAAACAGTAATAAAAGCGCCGACACTCTGAGTCAATAATATCAGAACAGTCACTGAGAGTAAACAGTACACACACACACACACACTGAGAGTAAACACACACAGTAATATATATATCACTGAGATATACACACACATATATATATATATATATATATATATATATATATATATATATGTGTGTGTGTGTGTGTTAATTAATAAAATGATCCAAGCTTAAAAGAATGCTTATACAATGTATCAGTAATAAATGAAATCACCAGTGCAAGGCAATATATTTTATCTGTAGCTATTCTTGAGTGCCCAAAAGCATTGTTTTGGTATCTGACAGAACCCGGATGTGCCACTTTTAATTTGGAATACCTATTTAGGCTGCATTAATTGCTCACGCGAGTCAGTAATGATATTGACACCTTTTCTTGGATTTAATATTGACATTAGCACTAAATAGGAATCTATGATGACAGCATCACTCACTAGGAATTAATAATAACAGTATCACTCATTAGGAATAATGACAGTATCACTCACTAGGAATAATGACAGTATCAATCACTAGGAATAATGACAGTATCACTCACTAGGAATAATAACAGTATCACTCATTAGGAATAATGACAGTATCACTCATTAGGAATTAATAATGACAGTATCACTCACTAGGAATAATGACAGTATCACTCACTAGGAATTAAAAATGAAAGTATCACTCATTAGGAATAATGACAGTATCACATCACTCACTAGGAATTAATCATGACAGTATCACTCACTAGGAATTAATCATGACAGTATCACTCACTAGGAATAATGACAGTATCACTCACTAGGAATTAATCATGACAGTATCACTCACTAGGAATAATGACAGTATCACTCACTAGGAATTAATAATGACAGTATCACTCACTAGGAATAATGACAGTATCACTCACTAGGAATTAATAATGACAGTATCACTCACTAGGAATTAATAATGACAGTATCACTCACTAGGAATAGGAATTAGGAATAATGACAGTATCACTCACTAGGAATTAATAATGACAGTATCACTCACTAGGAATTAATAATGACAGTATCACTCACTAGGAATAATGACAGTATCACTCACTAGGAATTAATAATGACAGTATCACTCACTAGGAATAATGACAGTATCACTCACTAGGAATTAATAATGACAGTATCACTCACTAGGAATTAATAATGACAGTATCACTCACTAGGAATTAATAATGACAGTATCACTCACTAGGAATAATGACAGTATCACTCACTAGGAATTAATAATGACAGTATCACTCACTAGGAATTAATAATGACAGCATCACTCACTACGAATAATGACAGCATCACTCACTAGATCTACAAGCCAATAATCGTAGTGACAACACTCAACAGGAGTCAATAATATTAACTTTCCCTATGAGTTAATAATGACATCAACTCTTACTTGGAGTCACTATGACTTCAGCATTTATCAGAAGTTAAATCACTTCTCACCAGGAGTCAATAATGAAATCAGTACTCACCATGAATTAATGATGGCACAAACACTCGCAAGGAGTAAATAATGGCATCAACTCTCACCAGGAGGCAGTGAAATCAGTACTCACTATTATACAATTATGGACTTTTGAGTGGATGAATATCGTGTAATATTGACCTGAAAACCAATATTGACCGAGGTGATAGCTGAGGTTATTATTAGTTTACCGGTCAATATTACACCATATCTGTTTTATTATATAAATATATATCTATACATGTAAATGTATATATGTACAAATCCTACAATGTATGTAACAATCAGAATAGTTCCAATAATGTAAAAGGGAATTTTCATATTCTATTTTTATATATGATATTCACTGGTTTTCCATAGAATATGTAGTTATATTTTGAGAGGTAAAATACCGGCTTATCCAATCAGAATCCACTTATTTCTGATTTATATAATAAGAGTTAATCATGACATACACACTCACAAGGAATCATCAATTATGACATCAACTCTCACCAGAAGTCAATAATGACATCAGCACACACTAGGAGTCGATAATAACATCAACACTCACTAGGAGTTGATGATAGAACTCAATAGTGGCACTATTACTCTCATGGAGTAAGTAATGACATAACCCTCATTGGGGGCCATTGATGGCAATACCACTATCATTCGATTCGACAATGAGACCATAATTGTCACACAGCATAAAATGACACAAATGTCGTGAATTGGAATAGTCAGTTCAATCATTATGGTCAATAATGCAAGAGTACAATGATCAGGATAAACATCGTCATTTGAGTGACGAACATAAGTACTGTTGTCAAGGTTGACAATGATATCAGTACAATTGCCGGAGTCAGCAATTGCAACAGTATAATTCTCAGGATAAACAGCAACATCAATACCACTGCCGGAGTCAACAACAACATTAGTAAAAGTGTTAGAGTCACCAATTGTATTAGTACAACATCAAGGTCAACAACATCAATAAAATTGTTAGAGTCACCAATTGTATAAGTACAACATCAAGGTCAACAACATCAGTAAAATTGTTAGAGTCACCAATTGTATTAGTACAACATCAAGGTCAACAACATCAGTAAAATTGTTAGAGTCACCAATTGTATTAGTACAACATCAAGGTCTACAACATCAGTAGAATTGTTAGAGTCACCAATTGTATAAGTACAACATCAAGGTCAACAACATCAGTAGAATTGTAAGAGTCACCAATTGTATAAGTACAACATCAAGGTCAACAACATCAATAAAATTGTTAGAGTCACCAATTGTATTAGTACAACATCAAGGTCAACAACATCAGTAAAATTGTAAGAGTCACCAATTGTATTAGTACAACATCAAGGTCAACAACATCAGTAAAATTGTTAGAGTCACCAATTGTATTAGTACAACATCAAGGTCAACAACATCAATAAAATTGTTAGAGTCACCAATTGTATTAGTACAACATCAAGGTCAACAACATCAGTAAAATTGTTAGAGTCACCAATTGTATAAGTACAACATCAAGGTCAACAACATCAATAAAATTGTTAGAGTCACCAATTGTATAAGTACAACATCAAGGTCAACAACATCAGTAAAATTGTTAGAGTCACCAATTGTATTAGTAAAACATCAAGGTCAACAACATCAGTAAAATTGTTAGAGTCACCAATTGTATTAGTAAAACATCAAGGTCAACAACATCAGTAAAATTGTTAGAGTCACCAATTGTATAAGTACAACATCAAGGTCAACAACATCAGTAAAATTGTTAGTGTCACCAATTGTATTAGTAAAACATCAAGGTCAACAACATCAGTAAAATTGTTAGAGTCACCAATTGTATTAGTAAAACATCAAGGTCAACAACATCAGTAAAATTGTTAGAGTCACCAATTGTATTAGTACAACATCAAGGTCTACAACATCAGTAGAATTGTTAGAGTCACCAATTGTATAAGTACAACATCAAGGTCAACAACATCAGTAGAATTGTTAGAGTCACCAATTGTATTAGTACAACATCAAGGTCAACAACATCAGTAGAATTGTTAGAGTCACCAATTGTATAAGTACAACATCAAGGTCAACAACATCAGTAAAATTGTTAGAGTCACCAATTGTATAAGTACAACATCAAGGTCAACAACATCAGTAAAATTGTTAGAGTCACCAATTGTATTAGTACAACATCAAGGTCAACAACATCAGTAAAATTGTTAGAGTCACCAATTGTATTAGTACAACATCAAGGTCAACAACATCAGTAAAATTGTTAGAGTCACCAATTGTATTAGTACAACATCAAGGTCAACAACATCAGTAAAATTGTTAGAGTCACCAATTGTATAAGTACAACATCAAGGTCAACAACATCAGTAAAATTGTTAGTGTCACCAATTGTATTAGTAAAACATCAAGGTCAACAACATCAGTAAAATTGTTAGAGTCACCAATTGTATTAGTACAACATCAAGGTCAACAACATCAGTAAAATTGTTAGAGTCACCAATTGTATAAGTACAACATCAAGGTCAACAACATCAGTAAAATTGTTAGAGTCACCAATTGTATTAGTACAACATCAAGGTCAACAACATCAGTAAAATTGTTAGAGTCACCAATTGTATTAGTACAACATCAAGGTCAACAACATCAGTAAAATTGTTAGAGTCACCAATTGTATAAGTACAACATCAAGGTCAACAACATCAGTAAAATTGTTAGAGTCACCAATTGTATTAGTACAACATCAAGGTCAACAACATCAGTAAAATTGTTAGAGTCACCAATTGTATTAGTACAACATCAAGGTCAACAACATCAGTAAAATTGTTAGAGTCACCAATTGTATTAGTACAACATCAAGGTCAACAACATCAGTAAAATTGTTAGAGTCACCAATTGTATTAGTACAACATCAAGGTCAACAACATCAGTAAAATTGTTAGAGTCACCAATTGTATTAGTACAACATCAAGGTCAACAACATCAGTAAAATTGTTAGAGTCACCAATTGTATTAGTACAACATCAAGGTCAACAACATCATCAGTAAAATTGTTAGAGTCACCAATTGTATTAGTACAACATCAAGGTCAACAACATCAGTAAAAATGTTAGAGTCACCAATTGTATTAGTACAACATCAAGGTCAACAACATCAGTAAAATTGTTAGAGTCACCAATTGTATTAGTACAACATCAAGGTCAACAACATCAGTAAAATGGTTAGAGTCACCAATTGTATTAGTACAACATCAAGGTCAACAACATCAGTAAAATGGTTAGAGTCACCAATTGTATTAGTACAACATCAAGGTCAACAACATCAGTAAAATGGTTAGAGTCACCAATTGTATAAGTACAACATCAAGGTCAACAACATCAGTAAAATTGTTAGAGTCACCAATTGTATTAGTACAACATCAAGGTCAACAACATCAGTAAAATTGTTAGAGTCACCAATTGTATAAGTACAACATCAAGGTCAACATCAGTAAAATTGTTAGAGTCACCAATTGTATTAGTAAAACATCAAGGTCAACAACATCAGTAAAATTGTTAGAGTCACCAATTGTGTACAACATCAAGGTCAACAACATCAGTAAAATTGTTAGAGTCACCAATTGTATTAGTACAACATCAAGGTCTACAACATCAGTAAAATTGTTAGAGTCACCAATTGTATTAGTACAACATCAAGGTCAACAACATCAGTAAAATTGTTAGAGTCACCAATTGTATTAGTACAACATCAGGTCAACAACATCAGTAAAATTGTTAGAGTCACCAATTGTATTAGTACAACATCAAGGTCAACAACATCAGTAAAATTGTTAGAGTCACCAATTGTATTAGTACAACATCAAGGTCAACAACATCAGTAAAATTGTTAGAGTCACCAATTGTATTAGTACAACATCAAGGTCAACAACATCAGTAAAATTGTTAGAGTCACCAATTGTATTAGTACAACATCAAGGTCAACAACATCAGTAAAATTGTTAGAGTCACCAATTGTATTAGTACAACATCAAGGTCAACAACATCAGTAATTGTTAGAGTCACCAATTGTATTAGTACAACATCAAGGTCAACAACATCAGTAAAAGTGTTAGAGTCACCAATTGTATTAGTACAACATCAAGGTCAACAACATCAGTAAAAGTGTTAGAGTCACCAATTGTATTAGTACAACATCAAGGTCAACAACATCAGTAGAATTGTTAGAGTCACCAATTGTATTAGTACAACATCAAGGTCAACAACATCAGTAGAATTGTTAGTGTCACCAATTGTATTAGTACAACATCAAGGTCTACAACATCACCAGAATTGTCAGGATCAACAACAGCATCAGTACAATTGTCAGAGTCAACAGCATCAAAACAATTGCAAGGTCAACAACAACTTTATTGGAATTCTCAGAGTCAAAAAGTACATTACTATAATCATCAGAGTCAACAACAACATCAGTACGATTGTCAGAGTCAACAGCGACATCAGTACAATTGTCAGAGCCAACAACAACATCAGTACAATTGTCAGAGTCAACAACGACATCAGTACAATTGTCAGTCAACAACAACATCAGTACAATTGTCAGAGTCAACAACGACATCAGTACAATTGTCAGTCAACAACAACATCAGTACGATTGTCAGAGTCAACAACGACATCAGTACAATTGTCAGAGTCAACAACGACATCAGTACAATTGTCAGTCAACAACAACATTTTTGAAATTCTCAAGGTCAAAAAGTACATTAATAAGTCACAATACCATCAGTACAGTTGTAAGTCAACAACGACATCAGTGCAATTGTCAGAGTCAACAACAACATCAGTACAATTGTCAGAGTCAACAACAACATCAGTATAAATGTCAGAGTCACAACAACAGTACAATTGTCAGTCGACGATATCAGTACAATTGTCAGTGAACAACATCAGTACAATTTTCAGTCAACAACGACATCAAGACAATCATAAGAGTCAACAACAACATCAGTGCAATTGTCACTCAACAACGACATCAGTAAAATCATTAGAGTCAACAACGACATCAGTACAATTGTCACTCAACAACGACATCAGTGCAATTGTCAGAGTCAACAACGACATCAGTACAATTGTCATTCAACAACGACATCAGTACAATTGTCAGAGTCAGCAACGACATCAGTACAATTGTCAGTCAACAACGACATCAGTACAATTATCAGTCGACAACGACTTCAGTACAATCATAAGAGTCAACAATGACATCAGTACAATTGTCAGTCAACAACATCAGTACAATTATCAGTCAACAACGACATCAGTATAATCATAAGAGTCAACAACGACATCAGTTCAATTGTCAGTGTACAACATCAATACAATTGTCAGTCAACAACGACATTAGTATAATCATAAGAGTCAACAACAACGTCAGTACAGTTGTCAGTCAACAACGACATCAGTACAATCATCAGAGTCAACAACGACATCAGTACAATTGTCACTCAACAACGCCATCAGTACAATTGTCAGTCAACAACAACATCAGTACAATTGTCAGAGTCAACAACAACATCAATACAATTGTCAGAGTCAACAACGACATCAGTACAATTGATAGAGTCACAATAACATCAAGTACAATTGTCAGAGTCAACAACGACATCAGTATAATTGTCATAGTCAACAACGACATCAGTACAATTGTCAGAGTCAACAACATCAATACAATTGTCAGAGTCAACAACGATATCAGTACAATTGTCAGAGTCAACAACAACATCAGTACAATTGTCAGAGTCACAATAACATCAAGTACAATTGTCAGAGTCACAATAACATCAAGTACAATTGTCAGGGTCAACAACAACATCAGTACAATTGTCAGTCAACAACAACAATAGTACAATTGTCAGTCACAATAACATCAGTACAATTGTCAGAGTCAACAACATCAGTACAATTGTCAGTCAACAACAACAATAGTACAATTGTCAGAGTCAACAACAACATCAGTACAATCGTCGGAGTCAACAACAACATCAATACAATTGTCAATCAACAACAACATCAGTACAATTGTCAGTCAACAACATCAGTACAATTGTCAGTCAATAACAACATCAGTACAATTGTCAGTCAACAACAACATCAGTACAATCATAAGATTCAACAACGACATCAGTACAATTGTCAGTCAACAACGACATCAGTACAATTGTCAGTCAACAACGACATCAGTGCAATCATAAGAGTCAACAATGACGTCAGTACAATTGTCAGTCAAAAACGACATCAGTACAATTGTCAGTCAACAACATCAGTACAATTGTCACTCAACAACAACATCAGTACAATTGTCAGTCAACAACATCAGTACAATTGTCAGAGTCAACAAAAATTTCAGTACAATTGTCAATCAACAACGACATCTTTACAATTGTCAGAGTCAACAACAACATCAGTACAATTGCCAGAGTCAACAGCAACACCAGTACAACAACTCTCAGAGTCAACAACAACATCAGTACAATTGTCAGTCAACAACGACATCAGTACAATCATAAGAGTCAACAACGACGCCATAATTCCCATCAGTGTCTTTTTTGCAATTGACGTTGGATATCTTATTTATTTGAATTACTTATTCATTTATATGTTAATTAATTTATCATAATTTTTGTTTTTTACACATTTACAAAGTCAAACACAAAATCCATGTAACGCTTTCCTTTCTGAAGTAATAAAGTCCAAATGCGTACATTATGTAAACTTCAGCATCAAAGTGCGAGATATATGATAAGTTTTGATGTGTAATATAAATGAGTAACAGGATATCCCGCTATTTTGATATTATACATAATCTGAGTACTCACATGTCACAAACATTTTAAAAACTCGTTTCCTGCAGGAAAGACAATTCAAAATCACTTTTCATTTCACATATCAAGGCATCAAGAAGAGTAAACAGGTAAGACTATGTTTCTGTGTGATTAAATTAGAAAGTTTGTTTTTCTCCCTGTTTTCCGTATATCCATTGCATGCTTATCAAATAAACACTTGGATAATTCCATTCATCACCATTAGTTCACTGAATAAAAGCAAACATTACTTATTCTTACTCTAAAAATTCTAGATTTTGAAAGATGCATTTGCTTTTGTTCAAGATAAGAATTATTTGAAGTGGTTTCGTGATTATAACTTTCTTAAATGCAAATGACATACTAGTAATTGCTAACCAAAATGCTACCTATAGATGCTTGTATCTGAAACTTCTCATTTCAGAAATATGGGACGCTCTACAGATACTGCACTGAAAGAGAGAACATTCACACATATTCAACATTCGTCTCTCACATTACCACACACAGAGAAACGGTCAGCTTGTACAAGAACTTTGGTTTGGACGGCAAGATGTCTAGTCATTCTATTTATTTTGATTTGTATAAGAAACAAGCAAACACTTCAATGTTTTGTCGACAAAAGTCATGGATATCTTTTATCTTCGTGGGTTTACAATTCTGTGTATTTCGAAACATGGTGGGCAACATTCACCTACGCTTGGATAATGCCAGTGTATCCATTTGCTTTACACTACATAACTTTTCTAGACAAATACAAAATCCATCCATCTTCAGGCTATGTACATCAAACATTCACAGGTATGGTTAAGGAAGCAGTTTACTACATGACACCACTAATGCTGTTGGACACATTTACGGTGAAGAAATATGTTGGAGTAGATCCAAATATATGGGAGGAGAAAAGAAAATCTTGGATTCAGACAACCAGGGCATTGCCAGTTGAACCACCTGAAGTTGGTCAAATTGCATGTCATCTAATTGGCAGTTTGATATTGTTTGATTTGTTATATTTCTTTGTTCATTACATTCTTCATAAAAATCTGTGGCTTTATAAGCACATTCATGCACATCACCATCATCATGATACCGTACACGCCCATTTAGCCAATCAGCTTACAGTGATTGAAAGAGTAGCTCTAATTTTGTCCGCCAATCAGGCACTGAAAATATTTAACAGTCATCCATTCACAAGGGTAGTGTTTGTTCCAGTATTTATATGGATAATTGTAGACAACCACACAGGATACGACTTTCCATTTGGACTTCACAGGTTAATTCCATTTGGAATCGTTGGAGGTCCCGTAAAACATTTTGCTCATCACACCCAGGGATCGGGAAACTATCAACAGATATTGACATACTTAGATAAGTTATTTAAGACAACAAAACAAAACAGAAAATAATAATAAGGGCCTGTATAAAATGCGTAATAATGAAACATTAACGGGTACTTGACACTCGCCAATCAACTATAGTCTCAGGTAATAACATAAAGGAAATACAAAAGAAGAGATCAGCATACATGTATGTTAGTATTTAGATATTTATGGAATACGTTTCATTTATTGGGTTTGATTTGATTTGATTTGATTATTTTGTTTTACGCCATACTCAACAATCTTTCATTCATCATTTATTGGGTAACAACCCAATAGAGTTTAGTAAAATACGATATGGTAATGATGAGTGGACGTAAACTAAATGGCATGCACGTACATATTTCATATAAAACCACATTTAAAAAAATATTAAACAAATTGATTAAATACTAAGACACTGATGTTTTGTATATAAAAATCTTTATCCATTCACTCTGTAAAAACAAACCTTTTTGATTACCACTGTGGTCCTATAACTTCGGATGGATGATGTAAACTCCTGCAATACCGAGGCCTGCATCATTGTTACAAAAACTTTGTAACTGTTTTATGGTAGTCGTTTTCAGATGATAGTTATCGTGTTAATGTCTATTAAAATTTTTATTCAGTTTGAGATCGGTCATACTTTTATTATTTGACATTCAGTATCAATAAGTTTATCACTATATTTATCAATAAGTTAATTAATGAAATAGTGAATCTACAGTTTAGTATGATTTCATCTGTTTCACGACAAGGACATCTTCACTTGTATGACTGACTATTCACTGTTACTGACTGAAAGTATAAACTATAACTAATATTGGTGTTAACGGCTAAAATATTTAGTGGAACATGCACATAGCTAATAGCTGCTGTAATTCTTTAGACCCTCAAGTTGACTACCGGCTCAGGAAGAGTGTGACTCTAACGCTCTCAACAAAGTATTACTAAGGAAAAGTCATAGTGTTTAAACCACTACAGGATGCTTTTAATTGTTTAAGATGATTTATGGCGGCAATTGTTGTCTGTTATCAAATTGCGGGTTGTAATCATGTATAGTTTTGATTGTATTTAAAATATACACTTTGTAGAACACAAATCAAATCTGAACTTTTCATTTTAACAACCTGTCATACATATAAAATGTCTTAATATATAAATTTTCATTTTCAATCAAGTACAACTTTAAAGTTTACAGATTAATTTAAATAATTCTAGTGTGTGTGTGTGTGTGTGTGTGTGTGTGTTACAAAATTTGCTGATACAAAGAAAAATGACAAATTTGAAAATCTATATCCTTTATTTGTGACCACATGACCACAACAGAATATCAAAATATGTAATATTAATGAAATATTTTAAATAAAATAAACCAAAAATGTTAAAGGAATGTTTAAGTAGTAGACAATCAGTTGCGATACTTAAAATTTGCATATTGATGTCAAATATATCGTTGATTTGCATTAATAAATGACTATTACTTCAGATACAACATCTAACTGAGTGAACACATTGTGTAAAACTATACATTGATTAAGCTAAATATATCTGAATACTGAAACTAACAATACAAAAGTTATCAGTATATATTGGTGTAATGCTTTGTGAGTGTATGGTAAATGGTGATAAATAATAACAATAATATTAAACATTTAAAGTTTGCCATTCACGTTATGAGTGTGAGCCATATATAACACATAAACTGATAACAAGTGATTACTTCATTGGTTCTTGAGTACAAAAAATTTAAAACAGATCCGAATGAAATATTTGTGGAATAAATTTTTGTAGTAAAGTAAAGCAGTTGAAACATATAACAACACAAGCATGATGTATAAATCATAAATATAACAAACATTCTGAAAATACAAATGAATCAATAAATGTCCCTACCTGTGTAACCAAGTAAATCATGTTGATTAATTACAAAACTTTAACCAAACCCTTTACCATGAACTGTCGAATGTAAACAAAACTTATAGTACCACCCCAACCCATGGTTTCACCAGTAAAATGCTAAGGTAATATAATCACATGTTACTTATACTTATTGTATACTGTATTAACTGGAGAAGGTCTAGTAAGCTGCAAGAACTTGTGCCCAATCCAATTGATCTATTTCAATAAAATATGTTTAAACCAATAAGGTAATAAATATTGCACTGCTGAATCATGATAAAAAATTGATACCGGGTCCAGTTTTATGAAAGGTATCAGTCCAGTTTTATGAAAGGTCCTGGGTCCTGTTTTATGAAAGGTCCTAAGTCTCAGACTTGGTATAGGGACCGCACCTATAACTTGTGACTGTTTTACAAAAATAACTTATGACCAATCAAATCTTGCCTTTATGACAAACCTGAAGCACTGTGTAGACTTTAACCATCGGTGTGTTATAATATATATTTGTTAATGTAGCAGACAAAAGTAGAATATTTATAAATTATCAAAATCTTAATTGAGGATGTTCAAATACGCCTTGTGACTTTGATTAAAGTAGGGTTGATTATAGGGTCCCAAGTTTTTTTCTTAAGATCACTTGTTTTAATACTTACGACCTTGGACTTATGACATCTTGATAAAACATGATCTTGAATGTTAAAGTGTTTAATACAAATGTATTATGTTCAAATAAAAAAAAAAATCATTTTTAGAATGTATTTGAAGGAGTCCATTTAAGGTTCATGAATATACTCCTAGCTAACAAGTGATATCTTCATTGGTCCTTGAGTTGAAAAATTTAAAACAGAGCCGATATCCAAAATTTAGAAAAACACCTGTTTTTTTTTTTTTTTTCATTTTTTGAGTTACTGATCAACTATGTCCATAATAATATGAAGTAAAAATTGGTATGTCCCCATTCTTCCAACAAAAAAAGGGGTGCAAAGTAGACAAAATCGCCCCTATGCACTTAATTCTTAACAGATCTAGCCTTTTAATGCCTAGCAATAGAAATTTTATTATCTGTACAGTATTTTTCTTTAATATATAAATATGAAATATTATTCATAAAACATTACTTGGAAATGCCAATTTAAGGTATTTTGGCAACTTGCCAAATTTAAAAAATAGGCCTATATATTAGCTCATTAACAACCATGTCATTTTCAACAGATTTAAAAAAAATCAATAGATCACCATCCTTTTTTGTGTATTTCCAATAATTTAAACCTACAACACTCCACTTTCAGCATTGCAGTTATTCCAAGTAATGATGACCTTTGACCTTTGAACCAATCACTTTGTGATATTGACAAAATATTTTAAGGCACAACAACTTTAAGATGAATATAATATAAAAAACGTTCTAACAAAACTGAAGTTTTGACCAATCACTAGCCGTTATTTTGTTACCATGGTAACCAATGCATTTGTAACATTTACCATTGAATAAATATCAAATACCTTTGTATACCAATTTTCAATCATTGTACCAAAAATACCCCAATAAGGCTAATTACTAATTTTTTTTCAGTAAAATCCAGCAATATTAAAATCACAAAATTTTATTTTGTTACCATGGTAACCGACATCTTCGTTATATACACCAATGAATTTGTAATACTAAAGTAAACTGAAAGCTATTTTTCTTGAAAATCTATCACCAAAATACCTTTGTATACCAGTTTTCAGCAAAATATCAAAATCAATGTGCATCAAGAGTCATCTTTCCCCAAATGAGTAGCTGGCATATTATGTGGCATACTTCTTTATTCATAGTGGCTTAAACCATGAACATTTTTAATGTGTTAAGTCTATTTCATTTGGAAATCTTTCAAAACTCATAATATGGCATAAACCAACAACAATTAATGTACAAAAACGAAATTTAACAAAGAAATGAGCTTTTTGCAACATGAAAAGTAAATAATTATTCAAACATTCGTACATAAAATAAATTTGTCTAAAAGAAATCTTCTGAGTTTAACATGTAAAAATACAATCATTAATAGTTTGACTTAATAATATGGCATTAAAATTAAATATATGCATTAACATCATATAGGATACAATGTGGAAGAATGATATTGCGTATTCAGGTTTTCCAGTTTTTGCAATCCACATAATTCTAATTTAAATACAGTAACATCTTGAATACCTGTATAAAATCAATAACATAGCTGATCTAGCAGAGTACATACGATGTCTTAGTATGCATACAAATGTAAATGGATTCTATTCTATAAATGCTAGCAAACAAAATCTTGGATTTCAAAACTATTGACTAGTTGATATAATCTTTTTTACATTCTAGATTGAAATAATACATTCCAAGAAGTTTCAGAATAAGCTGCCAATCTAGAATTTGAATAAATGGACAGAATACTTAATATGATCTATACTTAAAATTTCAAATGTATGGTACTACAAGCTTTGTCATAAATAACATTGATATCATCCTATACTATAACTGGTGCTCCACATCAACAAAACTGCATTTCACTAACAGTGTATATAAGTACAGTGAAACCTGTCTTAAGAGGTCACATTCTGAGAACCACTCAGATTAATTTCTTTAAATAAGCTCTTTTGTGAGACCACCTGTCTTGACAGAGTATACTTGAGTGGGATTGTTTCTCAAGACAAGGTTCCATGTTACGGAAATAAAAAAAAAGAACATATTGTAAATCAAAATGATAAAACTAACAACAAAAATATAGGATATAAACATGCCCCAGATTAATAAGTATCAATTAAGGTAATATTTATTTATATGAAATGTTTGACATTAATCATATAAAGAAATGAGATTAAAATTTCACATACACATAACTGAAATATATATATATATATAATAAAACATTGCAATTTTCTCATAATAAATTGTGTCTCTGAAGTTGTTGATAATACATGTAATTATCTCTCAGTCAAAAAACATAGAACTGAATCTCATAAACCCTGTAAAATCCTCACTGGTATGTGGGGTAAATATACATAGAAATCATAATGCGTTTTAAGTTTAACAAACAAATCTATTGCATTTGAAAAGAACATTAACAATTACATGAATAAGGCAATTTCTTGTATTTTCTTTTTGTGATGTCACTATCATTTTTTTATGTTGATGAAACACAAGGTATACCTTATGAACATTTGAGTCATAACAACATCTACATTGTATAACATTGCCCTGACAGTGACTGTATGAAACATGATAACAATTTTCTCATGTGATAATATAAAAAGGTTACATGTAACACTCATGTGCTTCTGATTTCTGTAACTTGCCATGTTATGGACGGAGACGAGTGTTTGTAAAAGATATCATAACTTTATGTAATGGTAACTAGGTGATTGTTGTGTCACAATTGTCCCCTGTGAAACCTGAAAAGATGAACATATAAATATGACAAAAAGAAAAATTCTAAAAATATCTAAATATTTTATACAGAATAATCATATTAGCCATTTTTTCGATCAATATTTTAAACTTATTAGGGCCAAGATCAGAAAACTACTAGTATATTAGACTACAGTCAATGTTTTTATCTGTGATTAAATACTCATTTATCTCTTTTTGTAAATAAAAACTCTTTGGTATATATATGAATAAAACATTAATATTCGTGTAAATGTTGCCCATGAAATGTAAGAACAGAATTTGAATTTTGAATTAAATCTGGGAAAGCTTTGTATTTTTAGACTGACTATCATGCATAAAGAATTCCAGAGATAAAAGTCACTCAGTCTCTGTATACATACTCTGTAATGTTTAAGAAATGTTCCTGGATTATTGGTAATTAGTTAAATTTGTAAAAGAAGTGCTTGAATCTTTTAGATATGTAATCATATATGAATACAAGAAAATACAATTAAAATCCAATAAGAGTTTAAGTATTACTAGAATTCTATTGACCACTTGACTCCCAAATAATGCAGGTAATAATTTTTAGATGTTGTGTTTCAAGTACAATGGATCTTTATCACCAATATCTAATTAAAGTACAGAGACTGATCTGACAAGTAATACAAATACTGTTTTTGATTAGTTTTCAACATGAATAATAAAAGTCCACCATAGTTAGAATGCATATACAGTGATATGATTTTAAAGGGGATTACAGGCAGAAAAACTTCAATATCAAATCTAAATACATCCTATGTTTAACAAATATATAACAATTAAAATTGGTCAAAATTTGATGAAACAAAAGTTATTTGACACAATGTTGCAAGTGCACTAACAGGTGGATCTAAAATATGTCACTGATTTTTTTTTTATCTTTGGACATAAAACTTGTTTCAATATCAATTATAGAGCAACTCTAAGAATAACATTCCTTCCGAAAATATGTAAATGTATTGTAACACTGACTAAATAGATGCTAGGACACAAACGGATGACAACATAAGCTGAAATCAATTAACAGGTATATGTGAACTGTCTAGAATTTAATACAAATTTAAAAAGTTGATTTATTTTTCAATTACCTGTGACACAATGGCAAATGTACTGTGATACTGATGGAGGTACAAGTGTACAGGTTGCACCATTTTGACAAGGATTATTAGCACATGCATGGTAAGCCTCGTCACAATACAACCCTCTGTATCCTAGGGGACAGGCACATTGGTAAGAATTCCCAATTGTAATACATTTCCCATTATTCTGACATCTTGGAATGCCATTGGTAGCTGTGACATGAACAGAACGAATCCATGCAGTCATGCATCAAATGTTAAAAACACAAATAAACACAATACTAGAAAACATGCATCATTTAAAGTGAAAAAAAAGTTGAATTTAAAAAAGTTTGTGAATTTTCACGATGCTCTTGTTTAAAAGTTCGTCTGAGGTACAAAATTAAGAAAGAACAATGCACAAAGAATTGTCTGTATATATATAATATTTTAGAGACACCATTTGACCTGTATCAGGATCATTAGTTAATTCAAGGGAACAGTGTTCATACTGTAAAATACCCTTAACCCAACAATGGCCCATGCTGCAAAGTATCAATTTTTCAGATAAACGGATTGAGAATTAAGCAAAAATATTTTTTCTAAATATTGTGATCAGTTGAACTTCAAACACTGAGAAAAATTCCAAGGGCCCACATTGAGATGGACAATATTGCATAACATTCACAAAAAAACAAAATTATATTGTACTGGTTTTCAAATACAGATTTACCTCAGTAAAGGGCAACATTGGACTTACAAAATAAATTGAACTAACTTAAAGATCAATCATAAACATGACAAGTTTTGTTGAATTTTGTTGGTTCAATACCAAAGGATGAAAAAGTTAACTAACAATTACAACCACACTGCACTAGTAAATATCAGAATTGTTTACTTGAGTATCTGATCAGGAAAACGAACAAGAGTTGTCAGAAAACAACAAAGCTCACTGAAATGGGGGAAAAATTCAAAATAGATATAGCTGTCAGGTTTTAAAGTCAGAGGACTGGTAAAATTTTGATTCCCTCAGCTCAGGTTAATGAATTTGAAAAGTAGGTCAAAGTCCAAGGTCAAGTTCACTAGGTCAAAAGTCAAGGTACCAAAGAAGGCATAATAGTCATAAGAAATATATAAATTGTTTGTGAAATATCAAAGCCCTATCCCTCATGGTTTAAAAGATATAGCCAGAGTTAGATTTTGAAAAGTAATTCCAATGTCAAGGTGACTAGGTCAAAAGTTAAGGTACAAAATGAAAACTCTCATCATAAGGAATCTATATGTGAAATATCAGAGCCCTTTCCCTTGCAGTTAAAAAATTACAGGTCAGGTTAAAGTTTTGTCTACAGATGTCGATGACAACGCTGGGGGGATGGCATACTTTCGTCCTGGCATGTTACAAAGAGATAAAATTGTACATGTATTATATTTGTTTGTGCAGCTAATTCATGTACTGTATAGACATCTGACAACAACATTTACAGAGAGAAAATACAAAACGCAATTAAAAATCATGCTTGTACAACAATTACATGAAAATAAATAATTTGATAACAATTATACAATTGCACTTACTGATACATGGGTCAGCAGTTTCACATCTCTCTCCCACATATCCTGGTTGACAAAGACATTGAAATTGTCCTGTACCATCTTCCATACATACTCCACCATTACAAGTATCAGAGGTACATCCCTCTACCTTATTCTCACAATGTGTACCCTAGATTTGTGTAATGAAATTTTACAATGACATTTTATAGAAAAATATAAATTAATAGACCCTTTCACGATAACTGCGTTCCTACTAATTTCACCTGCGCACAAGCACTTACAAGTGGTATCAAGAAGTTTCATGCTCAAAACATTTCTATCCATGACAATTAGTACCCAATTAAAGGACTAATTGCGTTCCTACTGTAATTTAAATTTGAAATGATTTGTGTGAAGTGAAACTTCTTGTTACCACTCGGAAGTGTTAAGTGCGCAGGTTGAGATTAGTAGGAACGCATTATTGTGAAAGGGTCTATATATGCTGATAGGAATGCCTAATTCAGAACAGTGGTAAAATTTACAATAGGAAAGAAAAAAATACAAATCTGATACAGTAATTAAATTTCAAGAACAATAAGTCAAGCATTAGAACAGCTGTTTATATAATCTTTTTAATAACTTGTTTTCTATCTTATTAACCAATGAAATCATCATAAATTTATCAATTTGAATTATAACATGCAGAAAAAATTCACTATCAAACCAGGTATAAAATTTACATAAATAGAGTCAAAGTAAGAATAATTCTGTCTCCCCTCAGTATCTAATTGGTATGCTCTTTTCTTATGTTTTAGTCCAGTTCATTATGGTTTGGAGGTATGAATTTGTTAAAAAAATGGAGACGAGTCTAAATGTTACATCAGGAACGAATTAAAGAGGTCATGCAAAATATGTATAACAGTTATGACATGTATCATTATATTTCTCAGAATAGATCAGTAAATTTCTTTATTCTGACAGAAAAAGTATTTACTCAAAGTTTATTGTAATGACTGGCACAAAGACTTACTGTATATCCTAAAGGACAGTCACATTTTGCCTGGCCATTAACATCCCAGCATTCCCCTCCATTATGACAAGGGTTTGGATTGCAAGTATTACCTGAAAAAAACATTTAAAAACACTTTTTGAAAGACATTTTATATACTCAAACTGGTTTTGTAACAACTTTGTCACTAATTACAGAACATGAACCATAAAGAGTTCAGAAATACTTCAGTCTAAAGATTTCACTCAACTTTGGTTAATCCTGAAATCTGATTGGCTAAGCAGGCCAAGTTGAAAAAATTCTCATATTAGAGTAAATTCTATTTGATGCAGGACCCTGATTACATTGTAACCAGATTTATTCTTCACCATTAGACACCCCATCACTGTATCATTCAATAATTGTTGAATGTGGTGTAAAACATCACTAAAAAAATATATATATATATATATCAACCCTTCAAATCCAAGTAAACAAACAAGGTGTTGTAGACTGTACCTACCTTCTGGAGTCTGACAGTACCATCCAGTGTATCCCTGCTGACATGTACAAAATACACCATAATCATCAGAGGAACATGTACCACCATTTTGACAGGGACTTGGATCACATGTTATTATACTGTCACACTGTGGTCCTAGAAATAAACAATGCTCTATAGTAAAACCCATATAACTTGGCGGGTGGATATTCATAAACCTTTTCTTACCTGGATGAGTTTAAATTTTAGGTAATTAAGCATAACCACATTCACATTATACTGGCAAGAGTTGCTATTTGTCACCACAACTACAGGTATCCAAGCAAACTTTAACTACAACTAGACAACATCATATTGCAATGTCTTAATAAGGGACTTCAATATCACCTTGACCTTTGACATTTCCTCTACGCAACTAAATATTGATATATTCTTGTCAATGGCTCAACGCAGGTATTTTACTGGCATAAAGAAGTATAAAGGTAAACTCTCTGCATCAACATGTTATATGTTATTAGATTGAATGTTATACTGGTAAAAAGTAACAATGCCTTGGACAGGTTCCCATGGACTATTATACGTGTAAAATTACCTTAACACTGAATTAAGTCGAATTTTGGCGGTAAATGATCACAGAACTATATGCATGTGAACTATATGAACTTTTGCATGGGTATACTTTAAATGTTTCACCTCTCTAACTAAAACATAATGTCTCATTCTTGTCGGGTAAACCATCACAGATAAAATAACACTTCTGCCTGGGTTAATAAAATACACTTGAACCCTTTTTTCTTAACCTTGGTATCAAAGAACCATACTCTTGCCAAGTAAACCACATATAATATATTACTATAGCATTAAACATCCAGCCATTACCTAAAAAACACTTTTGTAAAAAAAAAACATCAAAAAACTTATATTCTACCTGTGTATGGGGGTCTACAGGTACATTTAAATCCTCCACTTACTGCTTTGCAATCACCATCATTGTGACATGGTCTTGTTGTACAAATGCCGGCAGGTATATCACAAACAGAACCTGTAAGTAATAAGGTAAGAATTCATAGCTGTTTATATAAGCAAAACCAATAGTGTTTAGACATTGAATACAGTAATACCTTGTTATACTGCCACCATCCATTTGTTCAGCCTTGATTTTGACTTTGTAAATATCCAATGATTTGGTTAACATGATTGGTTGAGGTCAAGTTAATAGGGTAGATGTAAAATATTTTTGTGTGAGGAGAGCTTTGTACACTCTGGCCTCAGTGTGTGTGAGGAGAGCTTTGTACACTTGTATGTTGTGTGTGAGGAGAGCTTTGTACACTCTATGTTTGTGTGTGATCCTGGAGATTTTTTTTTAAAAATATTACCTCTTTTGTTGTGTGTCCAATGATTTGGAGAGCTTTGTACACTCTATGTTAATAGTGTGTGAGGATATCTTTATACACTTTATGTTCGTGTGTGAGGAGAGCTTTGTACACTCTATGTTTGTGTGTGAGGAGAGCTTTGTACACTCTATGTTTGTGTGTGAGGATATCTTTATACACTTTATGTTCGTGTGTGAGGAGAGCTTTGTACACTCTATGTTTGTGTGTGAGGAGAGCTTTGTACACTCTATGTTTGTGTGTGAGGAGAGCTTTGTACACTCTATGTTTGTGTGTGAGGAGAGCTTTGTACACTCTATGTTTGTGTGTGAGGATATCTTTATACACTTTATGTTCGTGTGTGAGGAGAGCTTTGTACACTTTATGTTTGTGTGTGAGGATTTCTTTATACACTCTATGTTCGTGTGTGAGGAGAGCTTTGTACACTCTATGTTTGTGTGTGAGGATATCTTTATACACTCTATGTTCGTGTGTGAGGAGAGCTTTGTACACTTTATGTTTGTGTGTGAGGATATCTTTATACACTCTATGTTCGTGTGTGAGGAGAGCTTTGTACACTTTATGTTTGTGTGTGAGGATATCTTTATACACTCTATGTTCGTGTGTGAGGAGAGCTTTGTACACTCTATGTTTGTGTGTGAGGAGAGCTTTGTACACTCTATGCTTGTATGTGAGGATATCTTTATACACTCTATGTTCGTGTGTGAGGAGAGCTTTGTACACTTTATATTTCGTGTGTGAGGATATCTTTGACTAGTATATGGTTCATGTAAATAATTTTTGTTTCAATCAATACATAATGTATAGGGGCCTCAATGGTCATGGGATCAAAGCCTGAAGTATCTCACACCTAATCAGTGTATGTTTTAACCCTACAAAAACCTAAACTGATAAAATGCTAAAATCTGTCAATTGCATTTTACCTGTAGAAGACCAGAGGTCTTTTCTTTGGTACATTTAAATGACCAATTTTTTTCTCCTCCACCATCTTAAAATAGCTGCCATCGCATTACTGAATAATTGTTGATCAGGCATAAAACAAAATCAATGAAGTACAAGTATTCAGAATCTCTACTGTACATTTGTATTGTACACCCACCTTATTCCATTTTGACAACATGTAAAGATGTGACTCACCTGAAAAACCACTTCGACACAAGCAATTATAGCCATTGTTGTTGTTGATACAGGTGCCACCATTCTGACATGGTTGACTGTCACATGGCTGAATAAGTAGCTCACATCTAGGACCTAAAATAAAATTTATTATTAATCTCAATTAGTAAAGGAAAAACAAATCGCTCACATCTACGACTTAAAATAGGATTTAATTTATCAGTTAGTATAGGAAAAAAAAGTTGTTCACATCAATGAACTAAAATATGATTTATTGTTTGCCTAATACAGGGATAGAAATTAGCGTTCACCCACTCGTCCATGGCAAGTTATTTTCATGCTGGGTGAGTGGACTTCCTGGTGGTGAGTGGAGTTGCCCTGGTGGTGAGCACAAGTTCCTGAAATGTTTAATGACACCTGTGTGTAGTTCAGTATATTGTATTTGATAATCTGTATTTTATACTAAAAACTATACAGGCATCATAACACATTTCAGCAAACTGTGACCTATTCCCTATATGAAATCTACCACATACTTTCCTAATTTCCTTCCATAAACCCACCAAACTTGTCCTCAAAACTTTCATTTTTTTTTAAACCACAAATTTCAATAAAACTTAAAAATAACACTTCTCTTCATGTCTGTATGTATCATACCAATAACTCACATGCTACCACTCATGTCATGGGGCATTTTAGGTGTTTGAAGAAGTTTATTTTCTTTCAACAATATTTTTTTAAACAGTACATCTATAAGACTTACAAATGAATTTTGTCACAGATCAAAGACACTGACATTAGTATTTGACACAAAATGCTGCTACACTAGTACTGCTCTTTATGAAAAAAAAAAACAATCATATAAAAAGAACACTGTTAGAGTATTTTTAATTTATTTTTCATTATTTGTAGATGGTTTTCTAAACAGGTCTGGAACTAATATATTAAACTGAAAAAATATCTGGGCCCCTGAAATTTTAGCTGGGCTAAAAGATTTTGAATCTTGGAGGTCCAAGTGTCCCATGGATCTGAGGCATGGCAAAGTCAGAAACCTGTAATTGGGGAATTATTTAATACTTTTGTTACTTTTGATTGTTTAGTGATATCTATCATTGTCAATCATTCATTACAAATTTTAGAGGAGATGAATGATTTGATTGCAGAGACAAAATTGTACCAGGTTGTTACAAAACTAGCATTTAACATTTTGTCCATATTTCATTACTAAACATCAATATAAATAAAATACCTGTATATTTTGTAGGACACGCACAAATGAATGAACTGCCTTGGTCAGAACAAGATCCATCATTCAGACAAGGTTGTGAGTAACAGGGCTTAATACTCAATTCACATCTCGGTCCATGATATCCTGCTGGGCACTTGCAATTGTATCTGTCATCTTCAGACTGACAAGTTGCACCATTTAGACAGGGAGAGGGGTCACATGGATTGTTAAGTTGGTCACATGCTGGCCCTTTAACAGACAAGAGAATAAAATCAATATCTATATTTAAAATAGACATAAATATCACAATAAAAGGAAAAGTAGGTTTGTGGAGAGTTCAGGCAAGTTCTACTGTACCGACTTTTAAATAGGTCCATATCAGGATATATCAACCTGACAAAATGTAATATCATGTAATATCATAAAACTTTTCAGGTTTGAGAAATCGTAGATTGACCTATCAGGTACATGTATTTAAAAGTCTGTTATTATTCAGTTACATGACGGCTCTGCTTATTTTAATGTATCACTTAGAAACAGACAACAGCTATCAGAAAATATAAAAGATCAACCAATAAAAAATCCAGTTTCAGCAATTTAATTCCCAAGATTGTGACATCAATGCATTTTCTTTCAACTTTTAGCAGGTGAATGTTAAATTTATTTGGCATTTAATTTGCATTTTGGCTATCTTAAGAACAAACTACGCATTACACATTACAATTATTATTTTACATATAATTATTTTTCAGCAATGTTTCAGCCAATTAAAAATGGAGTAGGCTAATTTAAGGTCATGTGATAAATGTACCATTCTGTAATTAATCACTGGAAGTACACATTAAACAAATTAATAATAATGATTATGATAATAAAACAGACAATAATACAGAATCATGATAATAAAAATAACCATACCAGTGTATCCAACATTACAAATACATTTGTGCAATCCATTTTCCAATCTGCATGTCCCTTGTATACAGTTATCAGAATTACAGTACATTATGGCAGTATCACAGTACTTTCCTGTGTATCCAGCATCACACCTGCATGAGTAATCGTCACCAATATTCTGACAAACACCATTCTGACACAGATTATCGGCACAGGGAAGTCTAATACTACACTGCTTTCCAGAAAAGTTCTCTTGACAAAGACAGACATAGGTGGCCCCACTATTAAGACACTGTGCACCATTCTGACATGGGTTGCTCCCACATGGTACTAGTATTTCACAGGTTTCCCCGGCATATGTTGATGGACAATTACACAAGTATTTACCGATTCCTATTTCCTGACATATTCCACCATTCTGACACTTGTTTTTTGAACATGGGTGTATCTCTGTTTCACAGCGTAAACCTGTGTAATCCTGTGAACAGGAGCAAGTGTAAACTCCTCTGTCACTTGAACATACCCCAGAGTTGTAGCAAGGGCTACTTCCACATGGATTAAATGTTTCACATCTAGGTCCACTGAATGTTTCTGGGCATGTGCAGATGTAGGCTGTGCTGTTTTGATATACACAAATGCCACCATTCAAACAAGGTTTAGATGCACATGGCAAAATATTTTCACAGTTTTTGCCAGAAAATTCATTAATACATTCACAATAGTAGTTGGTTTCATTGTTATGGCACTTTCCATTTTCTGAACATGGATTACTTATACATGGCTGAGTGATTTCACAAGAGGTTCCGATAGTGTTGTCCTTACACTTGCAGCTGTATTTTCCATTTTCCATATTTGTACAAGTACCTTCATTCTGACAAGGTGATGATGAACATGCCAAATAAATTTGACAATGAGAGCCAGCATGTGCTGAATCACAGTTACAGAAATAACCTTGTGCTGTTTCTACACAAGTGCCATTGTTCAGACATGTTGATGGTTGACATGGAGATATAGCATGTTCACATATGTTACCAGTAAAGCTTCTAGAACACTCACATTTAAAGGTATTCACATCAACATCTGTGCAATTTCCTTTATTTAGACATGGCTGACTAGAACATGGTAGTCTGCTTCCACATTTTTCTCCTGTATAAGTAGCAGGACATGTGCATATGAACTGTGTAGCATTTATGTTCATGCATGAGCCATTATTTAAACATGGATGACTTGAACATGGCATTGAGATTTCACAGTACTGGCCTGTAAAACCGGATCTGCATGTGCAAATTTCTTTTTTATCTTGTACATAACAAAAACCGCCATTCTGACAAATGTTCTTAAAACAAGGACTTTGTTTCTCACAATAATCTCCATAGAAACCAACTGTACAGTTGCATGTATAATTTTCACCGTGCCCAATACATTGCCCATTATGTAAACATGGCTCACTAGCACAAGGAATGGGCATGTTACATGTTTTCCCCATGTAAACAAGTGGACATGTGCAATGAAAATCCTCTTCAAGTGCCGAACACAACCCAGCATTTAAACATGGCTCACTTGAACAAGGACTTTTCTTGAATTCACAGTGTGTGCCTGAAATTTCAAACAAGTTGTAATACAGAAACAATACATGCATATGGAGAAACAAAAGTTGTATAGATATTAAAAAATTAATACATTGTAATCCTGTAAAATTCACTCAATTTCATTTGTGTACTAAAATATACATGTATTTTGAAAATTGTATGTGTGAAATCCATATAAACCCACTGAAAACATAAAGAGTGATTACCACTATTGACTCTGACTTTTTATAAGGCAAAATAACAATGTTCCATCTGACACATATCAACTTTACAGCAAATTTTTCATTTTTCACTATATACACATGTACAAATGTAATTTATATAAAACCACATTTCTTCAAATGTTCATAGAGTCATTTCGAAAGTAACCTTGATTAAACTTAAACCATAAACTCAAAATATCTAACAATTTCAGTGTATATTTTCTCATAATTTTAAAATTGTCTGTTTTCAAGATTTAACAATTTTAATTGAAAATCAAATTCTTTATGTCATAATTCCCTATTTATACATATTAAAAAGACATTAAAATTTTGTATCCTTCAAAACCTTTCAGTCTAAAAATGAAATATTGGAAATTCATAACAAAACAGATACACAGACTTAAAAATATCAATGTTTAATGGTAAAAATTGTACTGAGATTGAATAAGAAATCACATTGTAGTATTATTTTGAATAAAATGTGGTTTTATATGTAAAAAAAAAAAATAAATAAAGAGAAAAAAAATTTTCCTCACTTTCGTCACGCTGTAAATATGAATATGAATCAAATGATGTTTGATTATCAAAATAATTGAATTTTAATGAAAATATTATATTTTAAAAAAAAAATCATTTTCTGTACAAAAAACCTTTACACCATGAGGAAAGAAAAACACTTACCCGAATATCCACTTGCACAATAACATTCATAGTATCCAACAGGTAATTCTTTGGAGCAAAATACTTTGTTTCTATGACAACAGTAAGCATGATTTTTGCAAGGAGATGGCTGACATGGATCAATTTCTTCTTCACAGTTTTGACCAGTGTAACCATATGGACACTGGCAAAAATAGCTGTTTACTCCATCAAAACATAAACCTGAAATTATAGTGCTATGAATTAGAAAACTGATAACAGCGTTATCGTTAAAAGTGCAAAGTAATAGCAGCACAATTATCAATTTAGTGTTAGTATTACAAGTCCATCAAACATCAATGTTAACCCACAGCAACAACTATCTAATAGAAATTAACAACTAACAGTAGCTATCTAACAGCAACATCATTATTATCCCACAGCAACACCAGTCCTATCTAACAGAAACATCAATGATATCTAACAGCAACATCAATATTATCCAAAGTGCAAAGAAAATATGTTAACCCACAGCAACACCAGTCCTATCTAACAGCAACATCAATATTATCCAACAGCAACACCAGTCCTATCTAATTGAAACATCAATGTTATCTCAAAGCCTATCTAATAGTAGCATCAATGTTACCATAGAGTAACACCAATTCTATCCAATATTAACATCAATGTTATCCCACAGCAACACCAGTCCAATCAATGTTATCCCACAGTAACACCAGTCCTATCTAACAGTAACATAAATGTTACCCTAGAGTAACATCAATCCTATCAAATAGAGTACATCAATGTTATTTCACAGTAACACCAATCCTATCCAATAGTAACATCAATGTTATCCCACAGCAACACCAGTCCTATCTAATAGAAACATCAATGTTATTATCTATCTAATAGAATCATCAATGTTATCCCACAGTAACACCAGTCCTATCTAACAGTAACAAAAATGTTACCCTAGAGTAACACCATTCCTATCCAATAGTAACATCAATGTTATATCACAGTAACAACAGTCCTATCCAACAGCAACATCAATGTTATCCCACAGTATCAGTCCATTCCAATAGTAACACAAGTCCTATCTAATAGTAACATCAATGTTAACCCACAGTAATACCAGTCCTATCTATTTGTAACATCAATGTTATAATACCTCTAATATGTAAAGTAATGGTAATGGTAAAGTTTTATTGTCTCTTATTGCTTTATTGCCTTCAGGTGACATAACTCCTCTCAGGTGGACAAATATTTATGTCAACCCAAAACAAGGGCAATAATTATATATTATCCCACAGTAACACCAGTCCTATCTAATAGCGACATCAATATTATCTCACAGTAACACAAGTCCTATCTAAGAGTAACATAAATGTTATCCCACAGTAACACCAGTCCTATCTAAGAGTAACATAAATGTTATCCCACAGTAACACCAGTCCTATCTAACAGTACCATCAATATTATCCCACAGTAACACCAGTCCTATCTAACAGTAACATCAATATTATCCCACAGTAACACCAGTCCTATCTAACAGTAACATCAATGTTATCGCACGGTAACACCAGTCCTATCTAACAGTAACATCAATATTATCCCACAGTAACACCAGTCCTATCTAACAGTAACATCAATATTATCCCACAGTAACACCAGTCCTATCTAACAGTAACATCAATATTATCCCACAGTAACAGTCCTATCTAACACATCAATGTTATCCCACAGTAACACCAGTCCTATCTAACAGTAACATATATTATCACAGTGTCCTATCTAACAGTAACATCAGTAACACCAGTCCTATCTAACAGTAACACAAGTTAACATCAAGTGTTATCTAACATAACATCAACACGCAATCCTATCTAACAGTAACATCAATGTTATCGCACGGTAACACCATCCCACAGTAACATCAATGTTATCCACGGTCCTATCCTATCTAACAGTAACATCAATGTTATCGCACCACAGTCCTATCAACAGTCCTATCTAACACAGTCCTATCTAACATAACATCAATGTTATCCAACCAGTCCTATCTAACAGTAACATATATTATCGCACGGTAACAGTCCTATCTTTGATGAATCAATGTTTCCAACAGTAACAATCCTATTAACAGTAAATCAATATTATCGCACGGGCAAAGTCCTATCTAACATTAACATCAATATTATTAACACCAGTTTTAACAGTAACTCAATGTTATACGGTAACAACTATTTTATCAAATCCAACAGTAACATACAGTAGAACTTTGATGAGTCAAAGTTCTCAATGTTTCTAACTACTGACAAAGTTTTGAATTTTTTTTACACTATTTATAAACAATTTATAACAAACTTGTATGAAACAAAGTTCTCAATGTTTAAAATAAATTTTTGGGCCTATAAAACATAAACAATTCCTACAAATAATTGAAGTCACCATGTGTATGAAAGTGTCCTATTACAATTCTTATCCTTCTCATAACTATGGTACTCAATTCTTTTATTTCATGAAAATTAAATAAATTTTAGCACTGCATATTAGATAATATACTGTTTTTGTCTTGTACAGTTTCGAAGCAGCTGAATACCACAACTCAGGGTAACATCACAGCCAACAGTAGAATTAACAGTAAAATCCCACAGAAACATCATCTCAGTGACTTTAGTGTTACCCAACAACAGTTTCAGTCATTTACTTTAGTATTTTACATCAACTGTATTTCTCGGTAATCATAGTAATATCAGTGTAATTCAAATACTTCTTATTACCACCGTACCAGAATTACAACCCTTTGATCACTCTTTTGACATGAAGAACAAAAACACCTCAAATCTCATGAGATCTCATGAGATTACATGACAACATGTATATAAAAACAAAGTAGCTTGATAGATTGAAATGGATGTCAAATATGTCCATGAAACACTGTATTAGAGTAGACTGCATCTCAGATAGCAGAAAAAACAGATATTCGGTTTTACCAATTGCCAAAAGAGGCTAGATTTAGTAAAACGCGAAGGACTTAAAATAAATACTGTGTCAGACACTCACCATTGGGCAAATTTAATGCATAAGCAATCTCACATAGGTCAACAAGATCATCTGCTTTCTTTTTGGAATGTTTAATTCCTTTGGACTTCAATATTTACCCTAACAAATTGAACCGTAAACTACAGTAATTTGTATTTGCCACCATGTTGAAGTTCAATTGTTACATGTTGTCCCTGAGACACTAATAAAAGTACCTTTAACACGAAGAGCTCCACTAATGGAAATAAGATGTATTCAATGATTTAATCCATTGAAAAGTTTACAAACCAACCTGAATTCTGACATGGATTTGATAAACATTCATCTACATTATTCTGGCAAATAATTCCACTAAATCCCTCCAGGCAGTAGCAAGATTGCGAATCATCAGCATTTGGACTTGGGATACATATTCCATGATTCAGACATGGGTCATCTGAATAATATAAATGTTCTGTGATTGGTGGATGTAATACAATATATATAATACTGGCCTTTATCTAAAGTGTCCATCTCCTTATTTTTCAATGAAAGTAACATTTCAATTAAAACAACGATACTGAAGTTAACTAGACATGCCCAACTAGCAATAGGTTTAAAGCAGACATGTTCAAACATCTATTTATAGTTTAAGCTCACTTACTTCACTAACAAAAAGTTTTTGGAAAATTATCAAAATAAGAAAAATCTTGCGTGGTAAAAAACCAGTGGTCGGCTAAGACAAACTGTTATGTGATTTGGGTTATACAGAACAAGATTTGGTACGATTTGTTCAGATCAGTCATCTGCTGTTGAACATTGTATTCAAAAATAAGGAAAAAAATATTGTTCTAGTACTGTACATACCAAAGACAAAATCACATAACCCTGACTACAGGTCTTAGCTGACTACTGGTCCAGTACCAGTATAAAATGATAAAATATGCAAGCCACAGCCTTCATGGTATGAGGCTACATACAATAGATTCCAAAATGACATAAATTCTAAACATGGCTGTCATAGTAACCTAAATAAGGTCAGTTCCAGTGCTGTATGCATATGCAAATAGCAAGGTCATATTAATCATTTGCAAATGAATAATTGCTCAGCTTGTTTTACCATGCAGTTTACCCAAAATATATAGAAATTTAAGAATTGTTTTTGCCTGAGTATATTTCCTTTTTTTTATTGAAAATTAAACTAAATAACAAAAAATGAAATAATTATATTGGGAGATAAAATATTTAATGCATGTAATGACCCTCTAAGTAAATTGTGGGTGATTACAAAACTTAAAAACCTTAACTGGACAGATTGATGCAGACAAAATCTTTAGTCACCCCTGGTTTTACTGGTAGGAGACTGGTAAATACTTACTGTCTCTGCACAACTGATCTCTCTCACACTGGATACCAGCTTTTTCAGGTGGGCATTTACATACAAAGCCCAACACCTTGTCTTCACATATTCCACCTGATTGACATGGTTGACTGGCGCAGTCATCAATATCCTCTTCACATCTGGAGCCTAAAACATAAACAGTCGGAAATTGAATATACAGTCAAACCTGCCATAGTAGACCCCTTGAATTAGCGGGCACCCTGTGATACCGTCCCAATTTACATGTTATATAAGACTACTAGCATCTGTTTTAAATAAACGGACACCTCCCTTACCCAGCCAATGGACAAAGTTGTTGGCCCAAATATTCACAATTTCTGTATTTTTTAACCTTGAATTATTGGACAGTCTTCCTATGTCCAACTTCAATGGCTACAAGCAATTTCTCACTAAGCTGTATGTCTCGACTTCTATCTTGAAAAACACTCCTACATCTTTTGTTTTGTGGTTTTTGCTTAATATTTATATCTTTGAACTGCTTCATAACAGTTGATTACAAGAACAATTAATTTGTGTTGGTGTTATGTATGAATATTTTAGCCATGAATGGTCATCCTTCATTCAGTGGACACCTTTCTATAATGGACAATTTAATAACTTTGGCAACTGTCTGGTTAACACAAGTTTTATGTATATATAATTAGGAATACACGAAAAGAATCTGAAACTTTTTCTTCATTTTACATTAATACTAGTATTTAAATACTGTGGGATTAGAAATGTTTTGGAAATTTGGTTGTTTTGAAAAAACAGAGTGAATTGGTTAATACTAAATATTGTTCAAACAAAAACAAAAATTTATTTTAGTATTCTGCATACTTAGTAAATTAAGTTATCTTTTCCAACCAGCGTGCATGTACCCATGTCAGTTTGCCCACAATAAAACTGTTCTTCATCATGGCAGAATATTTTTTTCTCACTACTACTGAGTTATTCTCAAAGCTGTAAGCTAGATTTACAATTAAATAATGAGTAATTATCCAGATATTTTAGTCCTGCCGATATTGATGGTAGTGTTCCATGCTTTTAGTTGGATCTTCTACCTACCACTTTGCTCTCCAAAACTTCTGATTTCTTTAGAAATCTACCAAAGCACAGTAATTTTTTCCAAATATCCTTGAGTTTATTTCACAACTGTTTGTTATTTTGACACTACCCAGGCCTCTGGCAATATACAGACACCATAGGTACTTGTGGACAGGAAAGTGTATTTTTTTTTTTTAAATTTTAGTTAACTTATTATTGCAGTAATACTGCTTTAGCGACCACCTGTGTATTAAGACCACCTGGTCACAAAGACCGTTTTTTGCTGTCCCCAATAGTACCATTTGCATACAAATCAATCTTCATATAAAGACCACCTCCCTATAAAGATTGGTTTTCTTTTTTCCCTAAGGAGTTTGTTATATACAAGTTTCATTGTATTTGCAATAATACTCAATGTTGTTAGTGCAGTTTTCCTTAATTTGGGTCTGTTTTTCCCTGTATAGATTATGCCCCATATCAGACAGTATATATGTCATCTATTCATTGGTTCACGATAAGATATTTTAAAGATGTACCAGTTAAGTTTTGGTCCTTTTTTGGGGCCCTATGGGTATTTGTTTGATGTAAACAACTTATTAACAGAGCGAGGATAAAAGGGCTTTCCAAAATTTAAATTTTCACTGGATATACCTATTGCACATACTCAAAGGAATACAATGCTGTGATTGGTTCCCTGTGACAGGGAACAACTGATGTGATTTTATCATACATGCCGAGAATTCAAGCCCTTGTAGGATGGAGAGAATCAGAGATAGAGCGGGCTTGAATTGAGGAATCAAAGGCAAAAAATATTCAATATATGTTCTTAAGAATCCAGATTTTGTCTAAACCCAACAATTAAATCCACTGGTCCCATTAATGATTGGTTTAGACAAAGTACTTAACAACAGGGAATATCTTAAGCTGTTTTGAGGTCCAGTTACAAAACCCATTCCCAGTGTGAAAATGTCGTGTATTAACTATTTTTATTGTGGGGATTTGTGTTAAATATGCAAAATTTCCCAATTTTCCTATTTTGAATTTCAAAATGAAAGATAAAGCATTTTCAAGCAAATATCTTTAATTAAGTTTTTCTGTTTTAGTTAAGACATAAGGGTATATTTTTCCAATTTCCAGACCCTGGACCGTGAATTTGGGAGATAGGAAAATCCCTGAACAATGACTTATTACACCAGACAGTAATTCTATCATCACCGTGTCAACTAACAGTGCACTCTTGTGCTAATTCCTGTGTCAATTTTGTCATGGTTTTGATCCTATTTGTTTTATGAAAACAATGAAAGAAGCAAAATTAAAACTAAAACAGGGATTTCTTATTTTACAGTAGGCCTACTTCATGAATTGAATAAAACCCTTACTGTAATACAGTGCAACTTCCGAAAACCGATCCTCATTCGGACTGTTAATATTGTCCAGTTTTCGGAGGGTTAGGTTTTTATATGTATTGTATACTTGCCTTTGCACCTCGTGTATCTTATCGACGTTTTTTGTCACTTCATACTTTGTTAATCATTTGAATTTCATTATTTAGATGAAGTGTTTGTTGATTTAAAAGTTTTTATGAAATTTGACTGATGTAAACACCAAATAACAAGCATGGTTGGCAGTGCCGTGTGTTCTCACTCGCCTCTTGAAAAATTAATATTTGACATAGATTCTTATTACATGTACAAGTAATGAGGCTCTTGTGGGATACTGTCTTATGGGACACTTTAGGTACTTTCCATGGCTTGTCGATAAATGTTTTAATACAACAAACTCTATAAACAGCTTGGTAGATCCATAAATCTTTAATTCATCATTTACCAGAAAATTATTTCTATAATTATTGAAAAAATCAAAGTACCTTTGTTTAATTTGGATAGAAATCCTTATTCAAACATCCAGTTAATTACCTTTAATATCAATCGAAACACAGCACATTATACAAACGTGAAATGACTCGAGGCAAATTACTAGTGTATATGGGAATATACAATTGTGAAATCATGCATGTGTTAACAATCTTTGTCACTTGAACAACGTAGCGAAGTCCCCACAGGTAAGGTCGGTATTCGGAGGGAATTTTAAGTACATCAACATGTTCCCTGTGAAAATTTGTACGAGGTCCGGAATTTAGAGGGATCAGTTTTTAGAAGATTTTTTACTATAAATAACAGAGGAAAATCCAGACTTCGGCAACATGATCAGTATCAGGAAGTGATAGGTTTTTAGAAGGATGATGTATATCAATCCAGAATCACTAGCTGCTATCAGTTCTTATCAACAATTTATAAGATCTGGATGTGGTTAATCATTCCAGATTAACATATTATAAATCACTGATACGAACCAGAAACAGATTATGATTCAAGATTAATATAATACTTTTAGGTATTCCTAATGACTATGAAATACTTTGCAATCCAAATTCATTCAGCAGTACATTTTTCATTTTGATTGACTGCGATCCAGCATACAAATGTATACTAACTAACTTTATCATCAAAATGCTAAATACCTGTAAAACCTGGTTTACACAGACAGCTGAAGTCATTTATTTTATCAATACAGGTTCCTCCATTTTGGCATGGCAGCAATAAGCATTCATTAATCTCAGTTTGACACTGGCGATTGGTAAAACCTGGACTACATCTACAGATGTATCCACTGCCAGAAAGCTGGACAAAGTAAGAAAAGAATATATATTACAACATGAAGTAATATTTTGGAAATAACAAATACCAACAATACAAGTACATTGAAATATACAGTAACAAGAGCTTTCAGAGGACAACAAAGCTTGTCTGTAGAATATACTTTAGAAATAACCCACAGCTGTACCAAGTCAATTTTATTTTGAATTCAGCTCAGGATAAAGATTTTTTTAAAAGTATGTAAAAATTAAAGGTCAAGGTCACTAGGTCAAAAGTCAATCTGTTCATAAGAAATTTATATGTGAAATATCAAAGCCCTTGGTTTAAAAGATAAAGCCAAGGTTAAGTTTTTGAAACATTCAAGGTCATGTCACTACTAATGTAGGTCAAAAGTCAAGGTACCAAATGAAGGCTCTACCATGAAAGGCTACATATCAAATGGCCCTTAAATTTCCTCCTAAACAATGCTGAATAGGCATAAGAAAATAACTGTTTGAAGTATATCTTTATAATTGTAAAGATATACATGTATTAAGAGGGAAAGAGGATGAAAGGATACCTGACACAGAGACTTAAAAGCATACTCCAAAGAGGATGGGGATGCAGGGCTCAAAATAAGGTTTGACCAGTTGTCCGGGATAAGTTCATTTTGCAGTTGAAGAAGTAAAAATGTTGAAAACAAAAATTAGTTAAATAAAGATTATACTTCTTCAAACACAAAACAATATCTTTAAATTTTACACTGGATTGTCGGACAAGTCATTTTTGCATTATGACAAGTAGATTTCAATACTACATTGTACTTGTATTGCAGGACAAGTGGAAAATTTTCATTATTGTTGACCCCTGGGATGTCATGAGGACTGACACAGTGTTTTGCACTGAACTGATCGACCTGGAGAAGACTTATTAGTGACCTTGTTGTTCAAGAGCACATTTCAAAGCAAAAAAAAAATTATTGTTTTATAGCATGATTAGGTTTTGCAAATTTTAACATTTTCAAAACTTCCATTTTCTTCATGAAATAAATTTGTAATTATCAGTTACTTTATTTTATAGAACATATATTATCTTGTAAGTATATTATACCTGACAAGTGCCACCATTCAAGCATGGTTTTGTTGAGCAAGCGTTCAGAAGAGTTTGACATATACTGCCACCCCATCCTGTCAAAATGCAAGAAGAGAAATACATACATGTGAATAAAATAAACAAGTTACTAAAAGTATGCAAAAAAGACCTGATTATATATAAAAGCAACATGTAATGTCACAAATTGTTTGTACTATTTTGTAATCAATGGTTTCAACTATGGTTGAAATATTAAGACAGAATTTATCTATATATTTCTTTCATATACCGTAATAAACAATATGAGCTTACATATTTTAATAGATGTCTTTAGAAATACAAATGAATTAAAGATCGATCTAATTGGATTATAATGCCAGGGAAATAGTGAGGCCCAACAAGGCTTATATGAAGTAAATTGTCCTACGACACAAGGAGATTCCTAAACTTTGAAAAACTATAAAAGTAATGTTGTATGACCCAGAAAAGAGTATTGGTAGAATTGTTTTTTTGCAAAAAAAAAAGAAAGAAAAAATTGATATTTTTTATCACTGTTTACCTCTGATTAAACAGTTCAAACAAATACTCCTTATCATTCACATACTTACCTGGTTTACAACTGCAGTTGAATTGGTCACCTCTGATAGGTGTGCAGATTCCATTCAAACAAGGGTTAGGAATGCAAACTTCTGGATCCACCAGTGGTAAATCTGTTGTTTCAACCACTGATATTTCAGTATGTGTATTAGCAGAAGTAGTTACATGTAGCTGAGGTGTAACATGAGTGGGTTGTACAGTGTCACTACTATAGGATGTACTAAGCATGCATGAAGAACCATATTCCCCAAATTCTTCTGAGTGACTAGTACCAGAAAAGTAATCAACAAATGTAGAGAGTGGTATATGGTGAGAATTAAAAGAACTGTATGTATATGTTAAGTCATTTGTAGACATTGTACCAGCTGTGCTTAAATACATTCCTCTTGGTATGGAGCTTGTCAAGTCATCCCATCTGTCCGGTGCTGAATGCTGGGGATATGTTCTTGAAGGTAATACCATAACTGGACTCAGAATATCAGAAACTGTTGGCTTTGTAACTTCAGCATGCACTGACACAGATTGTGAATGCTGACCACCATCAGCAAAGCTTGTGTGAGGAAGCAAAGAAACACTGTCATGTTGTGAGGGAAAATTTTCTACGGTCTTCTCTGCTACAGTAAGACTGGAGGGACTCAACTCAAAGAAAGGTCTGCTTTCTGTCTCTATAGGGTGTGTATTTTCTATATAAACATGCAATAACAACAAAAGGTGATATGGTGAATAATGAAAAACAAAACCAAACATAAAATAAATATAAAATTGAAATGCTTAATAAAGAGGTTACATGCACTTGAAACAAACTGATCAGAAAATGTATAAGACATAATCTACAATGTACATTCATATGACAATGGAAAATAAAGAATGGAAATAAATCAGCAATTATAAAAACCAAGTATCTATTTTTTGTTTTATTGTTGATTTACATCCCATCAAAATTTTTTCACATACCTTATATAATCTAACCTGCCTTAGCGACTCATTGATTTAAAAGACTACCTGCCTTAAGTGACCTAAATGTATGCTTCCCAAAGTGTATATGGAGATGTCACCAGGTTTAGGTGAAGGCCACATGTTTTGACCTACCAGGTATATGTTATGCATTTGGGCCAATGCTGTGAGGGTTCTTTTACATGTCACGTCTACCGTGACATGGGACTTTGGGTTAAAGTTTCATCTGAGGACCTATGACCTTCATTTCTTTCACTTTGCATTAGGGGGAGGCACAGTCAGTACCTTTTTCAAAAAGTCTTAGGTGTGACAAAGTACCAGGAATCAAACCCAAGACCTTCAGCAGAACATTCAATTTATTAATGAACAGTTGCACACTCTAATCAATACACAGTCAAACTTGCACTAAAGGCCACCTCTATATAAAGTGCACATGACTATAAAGGTCATTCAAACATTACAAACATTTTTATAATGACTGAAACTCTTTATAAAGGCCATCTGTCTATAAAAGGCACTTTTCAATGGGCCCTTGAGTTGTTTTCATAGACAAGTTGGACTGTAAATATTCTATTAAAACAAAAAAACATTTCGAAGTTTAAGATCAGATTAAATGTTATTGAATCCATATCAAGAAAAGGAATATTCTTATACTTTTTACAAAAATTAAGTCAAATTTGTTGTACCCTAATGATAACTTTTTATTACCTGTTGTTGTTGATTCACCATGAACACATCCAAACATATACAATGCAATTATCACAAAGCTTCGTTCCAACTCATGAGGTGTCATTTTCAATTTATTCTGATGCCACTCATCTATTCTTTTAATTCATCAACCCCTGAAAAATAATGGACTCTTCTGTAAATGAAAGACTTAGACTAGTCCAAATGTGTCTTTAGGGGTAAATGAGTTGATAAAATGAAAAAAAAGAAAAAGTCCTAGTAATTAAATGTTAGAAAGACTAAAAGTAAATCAAATTTTTTGAGTAAGATTGAGACCATGAACACCACAGTTTAATCTCTTTCAGAGCAAGTGATTCTTATATAAGCTAAATGTATTTTGGAAAAAATAAATTGTCTCCATTCCTCAATTTTTGTCAACATAATGTACAGTATGATAACTTTCTACATGATATATTTCAATACTATAAGAGCCAGTGCCAAAAGTAAGTCAACTCTTGCTATTTCCCTACAGCTTTCTATGTTAAATCAACATATTTCAACTAACAAAAAAACAATAAATAAATTTTATTTGCAAATATTACACAGCTTTATATCAAGGTAGTTTCTGCAAAAATCCAGACAAAAGATGAAAGCAATAGGTCTCTCTGAGCCTTTCATGTGACATAAAATACACATAAAAAGGGAAATAACTCCAATAAGTGTTGACCTGACAATTTTGGCTATACTGACTTTTTGGTAGATCTTTGCATGCAAAACATTTTTACACTTTCACTTTTTCTTTACCATGTCTATCTATTATACTTCTTTAGATAATAACCAAAAAATTCAAAAACATGAAAAATCCACAACAAAGGGGAAATAACTCCAATAAGCATCAACCTGACAATTTTGGCCCTGTTATTTTTTGTAGATTTTTGTGTGATGATAATTTTTGCTTCTTTCACTTTTAAAAGGGAAATAACCCCCAAAAGCATCAACCTGACAATTTCATCTGTATAAATTTAAGATCTTTACAAGCCGAACATTTTTACTTTCTCTCTATCTATTATACTTTTTGAGATAATGACCAAAAAATTCAAAATCATGTAAAATCCACAACAAAAGGAAATAACTACAATAATGACAATTTTGGCCCTGTTGATTTTTTGTAGATTTTTGTGTGCTGAATATTTTTACTTCCTTCACTTTCTATCTATAACGCTTTTCAAGACAATGACAATGAAATAACTCCCATAATCATTGGCCTGACAATTTCCAACAATTGAATAATCTTCGCAAACCAATCATTTTAGGGTAATGTTTTTTTCTAGCTTTAATAATAATCAATATAAATGTATTAATTTTAAAAAAAATCTGCTGACTCATTTGTTTTATTTTTAGCAATGGTCGCCATTTTTGTGTTCTAGTCGTATTTTTCCACAGACTGTATGCAGATTTTCATGGGGATACTACATAACAAGTTTGATTCAAATTGGCCTAAAAGTTTTTTTTTTTACTAGAAGTTGAAAATGTCTCAAATTTGACCAATTAAACTTATATATTGCTTATTTAGATGCCTGTGTCCCTGAACTTTCATGCTTTGGCCCAAAATGATCCCCAGATAATTTGTAACAACTTCCCAATATATCTTAGTATATAATAAGTCAATTAGTTTTTAGTTATAAAGCTATTTGCATAAAAACTATACCCTACATGTATGTTACTGAAGCACCCTCCTATTGGCTTATTTATGAACATGTTTCCATCTTATATGCTTACTTTATAGATACTGACATACCTATAATGTATACAAAATATGAAAGTGCTCTGACCATTGGTTCATGAGAAAAAGATTTTAAAAGATGTACCAAGATTTGACCATCTTTGGAGCCCCTAAATGTCCTAGCCCTTAAATTTTCTTTTTGCAAACTTAAAGCACCTTCCCAGGACAAAGCTCCCTGCCAAATTTGGTTGAAATCTGCCTTGTAGTTTTTGTGAAGAAATCATTTAAATTGAAAAGTTAATGGACGGATGTTGACAGATGACAGACATTTGGCCATAGCAATACCTTACTTGGCCCTTTGGGCCAGTTGAGATAAAAAGTATATTTATCTTCATCTGATATTAGTTTTAAACTCCTTTGAAACTTTATTTCTGAGAAGCAATGATTTGCACTAATAATTTTGTTTACTATGTACAAAGAAGAAAATGACTCTGCATATTTTGCTTGTCACTTACAAATACTTGTAATATTCATGAAAAGAAACTGACATATTCATCATTCCAAACCAATTTAGAAAGATAGTCTATAGACTTCAACACAAATGTGCAAAGTTTACAAGATTTCAGTGAGTACAAGCTATTGGAAAATGACGTTAGTTGACACACTTTTGGCACGAGGCTGTACAATGAATATGGTTGTTTCGCCATATACCATGTCTGCACATGCTTAGCCTGAATTCACATGTAAGAATAACCAGGTGAAAAAACATTACAGTCACGTAAGAATAACTATTTATCTTTATTTCTACGGCAGACCACAAAACCAAAACAAGTCCGACAATTAAAGTATGCGCATGCTCGGTTGGAATTCATGTAAGGAGAGCGGGGTGAAAATGCATTCCGGACACGTAAGAATAACCACTGTGTTAAAGTTAATGTCAATCCCTGCACTATTTGAGATGCCCTAATTCATTTTCATCCAGAATGCTTTCCACTGATGTTATAAATGAATCTTTAGCAGTCTTAACAATATCAGGGACGTGTATGTGCTATAGATGTCCTTGATAATATGTGTTGGGAGTTAATGATAAAGAGAATGTATCATACATCATATGTGAGTTGAAACGTCATCATCATCCTTTTCAACGTTTCTTGTCAACTGCATAATTTTAAAGAAACATTCAGGGTTTTGCATTACCATTTACGAGAACAAAGTGTTTTAGATAACATGTGAATAGTAATCTTACTAGATAACAACTATCTGACTTATGCCACAACTTCTCGAAGGCCATTGATGATGGTAAATATCAATATGTAAGGGTATTTTTTGTGACATTAGCAAGGTCTTCAGCAGAGTGTGAGTTTACTTACTGGATTGGTTTTAAAGTTACTTAGAAAATCAAACTCTGAGAGTTGCACTTGAAGGTTGTTACTAAGAAAACATAGGTATAAATGCTGGAGTTCCTCAGGACTCTATTTTAGGACATTTACTATTTCTAGTTTATATAAATGATATTGTTCAGGAAATACAGTCGAACAAAAGACTTTTTGCCAATGATACATCTCTATATATTATAGTTGAAGACCCTACAGTTGCAACTTACCTGATCAATGCAGACCTATCTAGAATACATGCTTGGTCTAAAAATTGGCTCGTCAAATTTAATCCATAAAAAACTTAAGAATTAATAATAACAAGAAAAACTAACCCTCCTAATCACCCATCAGTTCTCGTGAATAATACTGAAATAAACAAAGTTAATTCTCACAAACATATAGGTGTTACTTTAAACAATAGTTTACATGGCATGAACTTATTAATGAGATTGTGTCAAAAGCACGTAAAAACAGTTCATATCCTCTAAAATATAGTAGCTTAATTTTCCAAAGGAGAGAGCTTTACATAAGATCTGTTATTCTTGTTGCTCAATCCTATTTATTTATGTACTATGTACCATTGTATTATTCATTGTATTTATAATGAATAAAATACGGTTAAAACCAACTATCTGGAATCTGTGGTCATGTTTGTGGTTTGCAAGCGACAGCTGTATCTTCCGAATTCCGTCGTTGTTTACCTCCAGTCAATGTTACAAACAAGCTTAATTTTCCCTTGTCATTAATGCGTTTGGAAATTGGGTACTGTTGTATGAGATTCTAATGCTTATAAAAGACTAAGATCTAAACACAGCCAGCACATGTTAGGTATATATGAGACATTGATCCTTGTTAAATATTTACAGATAATATCGGATAACGCTCTTTTTTCTTGGGGAAATAATTATTTTTCCGAAAGGAAAGTCACTTGAGATGCTTTGTAAATCGTTAACGAGATTTTTAATGAATTAATGCATGATTAGAAAGCCAAGTGATAGAATCTATTTTCTTTAAGTTATTTCCCATTGCCATTGGACTTGGAGAGTCCTTCATCTTGTTCATGATTTCAAACTTTGTTTTTCTTTATACAAATTTCTCAGAATAATCTCTAAGTGGTTATTCATTGTTTTGTGCATATTTCTAAACCTTCGTCCATTTACCGCATGTTCATATACATGTAATGCCATCCTCAGTTTAGCACCATATATTAAATACTAAAACATAGCCTAGGTACATGTACAATGTAATACCTATGGAGAGGGTGAAGGCATTCATCAGTAGTTTTAGTACACTTTTGAATGTTGTTTTTAATATGTAAATGTTCCAATGCTCTAAATAAAATTAAATAAAAATAAGTGACATTGCCTTAATTCAAACTATGTTAATAAAAAAAAGAGATTGATCCTGTTTTAAAAATACTGAAAAGCATTCTTTGGGAATCTCTCCAATATCACAAGGGCACCACCGGGTACCTTTCCCACTAAATGGCATCAAAGTTAAGTTGGGACATCAGATACAATTTATTAAGAATACTAGTATTTCTGGAAAATATTAGACCAATAAAAATGTCTCCTAATTTGTATACATTGATGATAAATAATACTCAAGACAAGGGGCAGGTTGAAGTTGCGGCATTTTGTTAATGCCGGCCATGCACAAATTCTTGGCATGAGCAGATGTTTTACGATTAGTAATACGGGCACCTGGATGTTGTTGGAAAAATGTGACCTTCTTAATACATATAGGAGAACCCTGCCTTCTATTCGTATAGCATTTAATGGCCTCTCCATGTAAATATAGAGATGTGTAATTGTGTTTTTGATCTGTAACACCCAGGGCTGGGTAATTTGTTCCAGATAGCTCAGTTGGTGCACAGATTACATTTTTGAAGGCCTAGTTTTGAATCTTAGTCTGGGCATTCATATTTATTTTCCACACCTGCTACAACTGGTGCCCAGCTGAAACAACTATGAATGTGTCCAAATCGTTTGTGAGATTTCATTGGGGTATAAAATAACAAAATGAAGGAGGAATGTACAGGTGAATGAGTATGTCAGACCAGCCTGCATTTTTGTTATAACATTACATATTTTTCAGAGGCTTGGGTTCAAATCCTAGTCTGGCCATGCACGTTTCCATCTCTAGATTTGACCACTACACTGAAATGCTATATATTATGCTATTCTTTGTAACAAGCCATCACAGTTATAACTTTTAAATTGATAATCATTCTCCCAGAATTCAGCATTAATGCCATGAGGTCATGAAATAAATCCGTCTACTTTATTTTTGTTTACTCGTAGTATTTAGAGAAATTTCACTAGGATTGAATAGGGAATCCTGCCATCCTCTAAAGAAAGGATACCTCAAGTGTGAATTTTTAAAACTATGCATGTACATGTTACTTGAAACAAAGTCCATTGTGATTTGAAATGAAATTTTGAAGATGTTGTAACTTTAAAAAGCAATTTAAGAAAGACCTTCTGGTTAAGGGTTTTTCTTAGAAATACTAGTTAAATATTTTGTGTTTTTTACCAATTTTAGGTATGTGACTTGTTGTCATGTCCATGTCACGTAATTAATGGGGAAATATGTCATATCTAAACAGTTTGTTTAATCTGCTGCCAAAATCCTCTACATTATGTTATTTGTCTTTGATTTTTTTGTTTTTAAGCCCTACTTGTGAAAAACTTGGAGCTTTAGGTTTTGTCTGTGTCTATCATTTAGTCCGTCCAGTTAATGGTTTTGGTTAAAACATTGTACCATAATTGCTCACCATTTACCTTTGATAATTGTTTCACGGGTAAAGGACATAATTATATAAAACATTCATAATCCATCAAAATGCTTACTAAAAGTCTAACATTATAATCTTTATCTACATTTCAGACTTTGCTGTGATGTCACCAACACTAATTTACCAGTAAGCTGTAAGGCAACGGATGAATTACAAAGTAAACACAGAGATGGTTCCACGATACAGTACACTCCGTGTATGTCTGTCATGTTGGTCTAAACTGCCCTGTGTAGTCAGGTCACCTGCCCAATGGAAAGTAAATGGACATTCAGTACCATTGTCAATATGTACACAGAGCTGTGGAATGAGATGGTCTCTAACAGCTCTTTGTAAACAGTATAGTACAAATAAAAAAGAATTAACCATTGAAGATAATCCATATTTTGAAAAATACAAAGCAAAACTAGATGAACTAAAAAGGTAAATATTTTGATGATTTTTTCCATAAAGGTAAATTTTGTTCATGTGAATTTCATGTAAAAATTAACTCATCAACTCCTGAAAAACAATGGACTCTTCTGTAAATCCATGACTTGGGCCAGTACAAATGTGTCTTTCTGGGTGAATGAGTTAATTTGAATTTCATGTTAATTGAGCTCACACTTGAAATTCACATGGACAATTTTCATGTGAATTTCACATTAAATGTTGTATCACGTGAAATTCACATAAAGTTGTTCACATGATTTTCAATGTTTTACAAGGTATGAGCTTATATAACAAATGTTACATTGAAAGCCACATTCATAGGAGTAATGTTCACAAATAAACATTTCTGTACTCAGTCAATGCGTTTTTGCATTTATTTTCATCATATTTTTAAAGTTTTATTCCAGCTAATTAATTAATTAATGGTAGGGAACACACAACACATTGATCTATTTATAAACTCTTAAACTAATATGATAATGACACAAAATCAAAAACTGCTGCTTGAAAATAAAAACAAACTCTTCTCAAAATGAGCTGCTTGAAAATAAAAACAAATTCTTCTTGATGGCTTGTTCAAACAGCAACGTCTGATTGTGTGCGATGATTGCCATTTTCTTGTCTGATTTCAAATTCAGTTCAGACTGTAGAGTTGTCTATCTGCTGTGTTCTGTTCCAAGTGTAATCATCTTATGCTCCTTCACATACTACTGTTTACTGCGATTGTTTCATGTCACATCAGGTTTTTCTCAGAAAATGTTTTTGTTTTGGTCGCCATATTCACTTTATGGTGACTGCGACAAACTTTAAATGTTTTGATGTCATGGAAATGACTTGTTGAGGCAAAGCGAAGCATAACACAAGTTAAATTTTAGACTGAGTGTAATATTACTTCGAAAACTGTCCCAGAGAAGGGCAGCTTGAATGTTGTTTGCTTTAGGAGATTAATAATATGTACATGTAGTATGTCAATGAATTCTACCTAGGCCTACACAAGAAAATAATTAATAAAGATTATTAATATATAAATTAAAATTAAAGGGTTTCTGATTGGATAAACCGGTATTTCATAACCCTTCAAAATTTATCTACATATTCTATGGAAAACCAGTGAATATCATTTCTAAAAATAGAATATGGAAAGTCCCTATTACACTATTGGAATTACTCTGATTGTTACTTTCATTGTAGGATTAGTATATACATGTAACTAAATATTTATATAATAAAACAGTTATGAACTTTTGAGTGGATGAATATGGTGTAATATTGACCAGAAAACCAATGTTGGCCTTGGCTATTGCCTCGGTCAGTATTGGATTTCAGGTCAATAAGCAGGCAATCCTTATATAGAGGTGGCCGCTATAGCAGGTTTTACTGTACATTGTATTTATCTCTAAACCCCAGTAATGATCCACTGTTGTATAAAGAGAAACTGATAGAGATGGAAGAGAGAGAAAAAGCGCATTTAGAGGAAATGAAAAAAGAATTTGTCAAACCACCTGAAAAAGCCCAAACTGATACTGAAGAATCAGACTCACAATCTGGATCATGGCCACCAAACGTAAGTGTTTATTATAATGTCTAAAAATGTCACTGTGCTAAATTTACATCCTGAAACTACATGTAGATTTTCTTTAATGGTTTGCATGTTGTTTTGTTTTCAATGACTTTGTTCATAGACAGACTTTAATGGCTAGGAATTCACTATGATATTTCTTTTCCAACTTGCTATAGTTTCTGTATTTGTTGTGTATGGCAAAACAGTCATTCGTTTGTAAAAAAAAATATCCCTGATGTTTAACACCCTCCCCCCTTCTCAATCTGAGATAGCGTTAGGGGAGGGGGAAGGCATATTGCTTTCTCTTTGCATAATTTTGGTTTCATCATTCAACATTTGTATTTACACATTCATTCCTCAAATTTTAAACATATTTGGCATGTTGCTTTATATCAGTGAGATCTAAGATGAGATAATTTTTTATAGCTAACATTCAGCAATATATGACGAGATTTGAGAATATCCATGAATGACTTAGCTCTAGGCGACATAGTGTTTCCCAAATATACATCGTATTTTGTTTTATTTTGAAGAGTTTAAATGAAATTATGAAAATGGAGTTACTGGAAAATAAATCACGAGAAGAGATAGAACAAGTAAGTACTATTGTGGTATAATTTTGATCTTTGTATTTGTATACTTTATTTTGTTAAATATATAATTGATTGACAGTATTTAGTTTATTTGTTTAATGTCATGCAGCAAAATGGAGGCATTACCCACCTTAGTTGAAGTATGAGAAATACTTACAGGTGCAAACTTACAGGTGGCTTTGCTGCAAAGTTACGGTGTACAAATGCAGTGTTAGATGCTTTAATGTACATATCCATAAAAAAATGTCAAAGTGAGTAGTGTCAATTTATCTTAGCTTGACACTTGATAGGTTTCAGCTAAGAATTGTGAGCATCTAGTTTGTTGCAAGCACCATACTCGCATTTTACTATGAACATATCTTTAAAAATAAAAGACCACAGGTAGGAAAGAGCAAAGCGATTGCAGACAGTGCCGAACATAGTACACTTTTGAGTAGATGACTTTTTGCAAGGGAAATCCAAAATCATTACAGTTGTAATCAGATAACAGATTCTTATCGAATATTCTGTTGATAATGAACATAGAAAATTTTCTATTTCATCAAAAATTTTATTAATCCCCAATCTGAATGGTGTTGACAATATGAAGGAACACCATTTACTCAAGATTGGTATGAGGCTTCAGGTAACACAATAATATTTGGTGTAGTCAAAATATGTCGTATAGTCAATTGGGATTGTGTATTTGGACCACAGGTAGGTAACACAAAAGATTGTGCATTTAGCGTAGTCAATTGCGGACAGTGTATTTTTACAATGTTCATGTCCAAAATATTTTAACAGAGTACACAGATTTTGCAACAAGGATGGAAGTGAATATGCACATTAGGAAAATTGCCAAATGGTTAAATTCAACAGTCTCTCAAGTGAACAGTTAATCCTTTTGTTTTCTTTTTATTTATTCTGCATTTATAAAGCCATAATAAAATGAACATAGAAAATTTTCTTTTTCATCAAAAATTGTCATTAATCACTGCAGTCTGAATGGTGTTTATATTACTTCGACAGAATGGTGATTGGAAGGATTTATAGTGTACATGTGCCACACAAAAAAAAAAAGATTGTATGTGATTTGGTGTAGTCTGGGGTAGGTAACACAAAATTTATGGATTTTGTGTATTTGGTGAATAGTCAATTCTCTAGGTAATAAGCTCCTGTGTGCTATCCCCCCGGTTTCAAGTCCAAAAATTTTGCCATCAATAAACAATAGTTGATATCAAACCAGACCGTTCATTTTATCATACATCAACTTTAGGTTGTAGTAGAACATGTACATTACCGGGAACTAATTGCACAATAATAAAGACCCAAGTACGAAATTCAACCATACAGCCGGTTAATCAATGTCGCAAAATTCAAACAATTACAGCTTATTAATCATTAAACCAATACTGACTAATCAATAGGTTCCATTGTTAGTGATGTATTGAAAATTGCAACAGGGTAATTTACATTTGTGGTCACTTCCTCGATTTATTTGTTTGAATTTTCGACATTTCTGTGACATCCTAACATCGACCAATATCAAACGAGTGATTGTTTTTTAGTAAGGATATATAATAAAATATATTTATAAATAGTTCGATAAATTATATTGAATCAACTTGTATATATATATATATATATATATATATATATATATATATATATATATACACATATATATATATATTAGATTCCTCTTAATTGCATAGCCAAAATGTCAGAGAAAATTATGCAAATAACTGGAATATGCAATTAGAATAGGGTACAGTGAACCCGCTTTACAATGACATTCATTATAACAGAATATTCGGTATCCGACTCCGACATTAGATTCAGGGAACAAATAAACAAAACTCGTGTAAATAAACTCTTTACAACAACGTAACATAGAACCCACCAGCTGATCTGGCTATTGTTATCATTCTTGATTTTCTTCACGATTGAATTCATAGGTAAAAGTAATTGCCAATAAAACAATTACACCATCAATTGTTTTCTAATCCCCACTAATAGGTGATGGCCTAGGTGTCAACAATTAGCGCTTGAATCACCCTTACCTGTACGTCAGTAGGCCTAATGTTTATAAACCATCAGTAAGTTTCAACCGAACTGACAGGAAGTGAAATACAAGCTGGGTACAAATTGAAAAAATAAGATTGATAAATAAAGAATAAAAAATACACATAGTTGACAAGTTCGGTTAGGCTACATTTTCGTTCTGATGTGGTTACAATGGCAGATCTTTAAATTATTTCAATGCTTGCGATAGCTGTAGACATTTACTAAAATTTTATTTAAGAGAATTGTATCAGCAATTTCTGCATTTTTTAATTGTAGCAGTAAAGTGTCTAAATCGGAATCTGGAGATATACTATTGCATTCAGGACATTTTGTACATGATTCATGCATTTTACGACATCACCGATTCATGACCGATTTAATGAAAAAATAATTGTGCATCGATGTTAACAAGATTAACTTGCATAAATTTTATTTATATATTTTCATAGAGATTTTAATATTGTTTTAAGTTTATTTATTTACATGTACAAATATATGTGTAAATGATTCTCAAGGGAGCTAACTATAAAATGCCCAACACATCAAATTCATTACAGTGACAAATTAGATATAACGTCATTCCTATATGGGAACAAACATGGTCGTTGTAAAGAGGGTTCACTGTATTTAGTGATCAATGATGATTTATGTTCAATTAGTCCTTCCAGTTGTTTGTAAAATACTATTATAAACATCCTAGGTACACTAGTAATGGAATCTCATTAAGCATTAGGGTAAAATAATATCATAATTCAAAATTTTCATAAAACTTGGTTTTGTATGTTCTCATTTCTATGAAATTAATATGTCAAAACACAACTTTTCACCGTAATCAGTACATTTTCCCCCCATTTTGGGGAATATTTTATGCAATTAACAGGAATTCTTGGTTTCACCTATGCAATTTAAAAAAATATTAAACATATAAGAGATAGGAAATGGTTTTATGTTTTGAGTTCCTATGCAGTTAACAGAAATATGCAATTATAGGAATTGCAAATAAGTGGAATCTACTGCCTATTGTCGACTTTTTCTTGAACTGTCGACTACCAGATTTTATATTACCTGTTTTAATCGACTAATAATAAGATCAATCTAGAGTTATTTCCCTTTGTTGATTTAATTTGATTGAACCATATCTAAGTAATTGTTTTACTTTGGTTCCTCATATTTGATACAAGTATACATCTTTAAAAATAGTCAGAGTGTAGCATACAAAATTGTGCTCCTGTCGCCCTGATTTTAGAGTTATTTCCCTTAGTTGATTTAATTTGATTGAACCATATCTATGTCATTGTTTCACTTTGGCTCCTCATATTTGATACAAATATACATCTTCTAAATAGTCTTAGTGTAACATATAAAATGGTGCTCCTACCATCCTTATTTTTAGAGTTATTTCGCGTTATTGATTTAATTTGTTTGGACCATATCTATGTCATTTTTCCCTTCAGCCCTTCAAATTTTATACCCGTATATATCTACTAAATAGTTGGTGCGTAGCATACAAAATTGTGCTCCTGCCACCCTAATATTCAGAATTATTACCCTTTGTTTTGAAGATATGATTTGTCCAGGCCAAAGACATTTCATTTCTTCACTTCAGCTCACCATATTTGGTTCAGATATTATCATATACTGTATATATTTGGTAGATGGAGTTATTTTCATTTTTGTCAACTTATACATATCAACCATATGCAGTGGTGGGGTACTATTAATTCTTTAGCCTTGCCTTCATGATAATGTACTAAGCCTTTCATATACATTGTACTAATAAAATAGTTATATTTTATTTTTAATTTCAGGAGTTGGAGTATGACAGCTTAACGGACAAGTCACATATTTTTCCTCATGTAAGTTCATAAATGGATGTGCTTTGATTTATTTACTAATCCCTATATTGTATGATGAGTTATCTTAAATAAATAAATATGGAAATGGTGATGATACATGTCCATAGAGAGTTTTAAATATTGTGTTTTTGTGTATTTCAAATCAAAAGTTTATATGTACACTCACATTTAAATGCTCATTTATAAATTAGCATCTTCATATTTTTATGTTCAAAAGATTGAAGATATGAAGGCATATTGTCTTTCCTACATGTTTGTCTGTTGCTTTCCGTCAAGTAGTATCTTTCTTCCCTCGAATTTAAAAAATATTTTAGTATGTTGTATTATATCAATGAGATCTCAGAGGTGCTTGATTATGGCCAACTTTTGTCTACACTAAATTTATGAATTCATTGAGCATTTAATTTCATTATTTTCCATATGCTTTCATGGGTAACCAAAAACATAGAAAATAAATCCATAACAAAAATCTTTTACTTGAATGATGGCCAATAGAATATATCAAAATCAATGAAAATTAAGGTCAACAAACTCATTTGAAAAAAATTCACAAAAATTTAAGCCCATGAAAATTAATTATTTTAGCATATATTTGTCAGAGTCATGGGCTAGAATCTGACTGAATTACTCAGCTCACATAGGCCTAGTGTTTCCCAAACACATTTTGTTTCATCTCTTTCAATGTTAAATTCATCAACCCCTTCTGTCATGTTTAGACTTACTCAGATAAATAAATGATATGGTCGACTGTCATAATTTAGGGGTACACAAGTTCATATTGCATTTAAATTTTTTAAAATATTTAACTCTTGAATTTTGACAGTGGACTTAACCATTCTTTGAAATGGGCAGGTCCAATGTGACTTCAGGGGTTTATGAGTTATAAACATTCAACCTAGATTTTTCATTTATACAGAGACATAGGTTGTAGGATAATTGTCGGACAGACCTTAACTGAGGATCTATACCTCTGATATTTTTGATATTGTCATATACCAGCTTAAATATGAAATAATTAAATTGCTGTCTCTTTCTTTGTAGTTTATTTATCCTCTACCAAGAAATGATGGCTTTGAATTTATTCTATCACAGATCAGTGGACGCAATGTTTATTTTACACCTCTTGGGTTATACCAGGTAGGTAGCCTATGTTTAAGTACATTGTCTTTTTATGTTTTTGTATTGTTTGATATACATTTCAGAATTTGTCATTGCTTTCTTTTAGATTTATTCATTGCCCAGTATATCTTTTCTTAATTTTCAGACTTTAAAAGAAAATGCTCCTCCCTGTCTTACTGTTGCACATTTTCCAGAACTGAAAGATGAAAAAGGTATGAAATTGATTTACTTTTTGTTAATAGCCAAAATTAAAAATTTGTGTATCCCTCCAGTTTAATAGTCACTTGAACAACCTATTACTATCCATCTTTGTCTTTTGTCGTAAATTGTAAATACACAATCCCAAGTTCTGAGGCACGAATGAAGCACACAAGTATTCTGATGCCAGCATGAGAATATTTGTGATAATGTCAATGTTTATAATTTACTTTGTCTGTAGCAACACTTCATTGTCTAATTCTCTCTGTTCAAATGACAATAGAATATTTATCAACTAAACACAACACTATTTGGGAGTCGCCTCTTGTCACACATGTAGCATGAAGATTTATTCATAAAAATAAATTGATGTACATAGAGCAATTCAAATGCTGTAAGGTCATAGGTCATCAGTTGAATAATTCATTTTCCTTATAATCTGAAAATAAAGAAGAATGATGTAAATCTGTTGAAAATCTTATTTTTGGTGGAATGCAATTAGAACTATACTAGTGTGTGGCAAAGGCTTGAATGACAAGCTCATTTTTTACCTTTATACCTTCTTGTGCATATACTGACCATAATAACCGACCAATTAGAGACAGTAACAGTCTTCATACCTATCTGTTTCTTCAATTATTCAGTGCAACATACAAATGTGCAAATAAGTGAAATTGACTGTACCTGTAAACATGGTAAAATCAACCTCATATGTTTTCACTTTACCTGTATGACTATAATATTGCTGCTGAACCAATGTATAAGAGCCTATTTATGAAATAAAGTGTTCAGATGTGTGAGATTATTATACATTCACTGTTGAATTTTTTGTAGGTATTGTGTTAATGGTCGGGCAGTATGATGACAAAATTTTGGTAAGTAGAAAAATACATGTAAATATTTATGGAATTTCAGCTTGATTTCTTTAATACTGCTATTAGCTTTTGTATTTTACATAAATTTACTAATACAGAAAATAAATGATATAGCTCATCGGAACGTCAATCCTACAAAACAGTTTATATGTATATTAAAGGACGGGTACATGTACACACCAAAATTTACTTGTAAATAAAGATGACCTATCTTGACTTAAAATAAGTGTTCCACTTTATTTATTTATTAAGAATGCCTATGTTGACCTAATTAAAGAGCACCTGTACATATTTAGATGACACTTGTAGTTCAAACAGAAGGTTCAAGGGTCAAGTCGGAATCCAGTAAGATGCAAAAACATATATTGTGAGGCTGTTCCTTTATAAAGCACATGGGAAGAGTCAAGTACAATGGTCTTTCTGATGATGTTTTATACAAAGGTTCTTGGTTGCTTAGAAAATCCTAATTGCATTGAGTCCATTGCACAGGTCAAAGTTTATGAAATGTCATCTATGGCTGTTGTTGAATCTATTAAAGGGGCACTAGCTGGTTTTTTATTTTTATATTTTGTTTTGTTTATTTTTACTACTTAAATTGATGTACTACAACAAAAAAGAGATATACACAGGCATAATTCTTTTATTCCTATAGTTTTTTGAAAATAGCTCCCCAATTTGGCAAGTATTCATTTGCAAATGATTAACTTGACCATACTATTTGTATATGCATACAACACTGATCTTATTTTCACAGAATATACAGGAATATAAGAATTTTCAAGTCTGTGCATATCTATTAAGTTTCTTTGTTTTTGTTTGTTTGTTTATTGTTGTTTAACGTCCCACTCGAGAATATTTCACTCATATGGAGACGTCACCAAATGCCAGTGAAGGGCTTCAAATTTTGGCCTATGCTCGGCACTTACGGCCATTGAGCAGTAGGGTTCTTTAACGTGCCAACACCTACTGTGACACGGGACCTCCAGCTTTTACTGTCTCATCCGAAAGACAGGAAACCAACCTGTCGCCGGCGGGACTCGAACTCACGACCTCACGATCCAGAGTCAAGCGCGCTACCGACTGAGCCAGAAGTTTCTTTGTATTGTACATCAATCTAAGCAGTCAAAAACGAAATAATGTTTTGTTTTTTATTTTATTTTTGGAAAACGCAGCTAATGCCCCTTTAAAAAATGTCTCTTGCAGAGATGTAAAGCGACAAGAAAAACCTATGAATATATCCAGCGTATGTAAAGTCTTTCACCCAAGTTATTCTGATGGGATGCTCTGTTTTATTTCACCAAGCTATTGTGCACTCTAAGGTTGCAGTGTATGTGTCTATTGTCCAGTGTTAATCAAAATCATCTGTTTTTTTAACAAAACTTTATTTTTTACAATTTTTATTAATTTTGCAGAGCAAGAATGAATCTTTGAACTTGGTGAAACAGATGTCCGTCTACTATGGCCATTGTGCTGGAGAAAATTTCAACATGGTTCGTTTGTTTAATCAAATTCCAGAAAAATTCCAGTACTTGGACTTAATAGAAAATTATAAAAGTATGAAAACTAGTTTAGAAAATTATTACACATAATAAGAAACATTTCTTGGTGCTGTAAGTCTGATCAATAATTTTACTTGTGTAAATAAAATGAAGATACAACTTTTTTTAGTATTTTGTTGTGTTTTCTTCTTAAGAAAGTGAATAAAGTTGTTTGTGGAACAACTTATCAAGATAATTTGTAAACTAGATGTTTGATCAAGATAAAGCAAATATCAAGACTTGTTGATTTGGACAAGTTTAACTCTACTTTTTGATAGCAAATGACATATGACTGGTAATCAAGCACATGGAACACAATGAGGCCGATGGATCAATGCCAAAGGGAATTCCATCAGCTGATGTCTATGTGTACCCCAAAACAACCACATTTGGATAAAACACAATAACAAGTTCAGCTATTCTGCACCTGTCATTACTTTTATTGATAACTGTAAAATATCATGACTATATAACATAATATTGGTGTATGTATATATCAAGTGTGCCCATTATTGTGTTTTACCTGAGTATGTACATAGGATACAGGAACATTTAGACTCTGTGTGTGGCAGGGAGAACAGCATGAACAGACAGAAAAATGGTTTATGTCAAGTGAGATTGCCTGCAACGGTAAAGACAAAATTACAAAGTGGAATAATTATACTTCACCCGGGGACAGAAGATGCAATACACCAGGAAGCAGCTGCCATGATGCTGTACGCAAAAGCAGTAAAGGAAATAATAAAATGGAATCCAATTAATGAAAGAATAGTTACAGCAGGATTCTTCTCAAGATGTATAAGAGTCACAAAGATCCAAGTATATGCACCAACTAACAATGCTACAGATTTTCCAAAACTAGATTTCATGGAACAATTGAAAGCAGTAATAGAAATGGTACAAAAGCTTTTAGTGATAGTTGATTTAGTGGGAGCGAAAATACAGGGTGTGAAAGTGCTATGAGTTGGGGATAAGTAGGTGTGGTGAATGATGATGGTGAACACCTTGTAGTGACAGCGACACTTTTTGCACGTAAGCTTAAGAATAAGCTGATATGGATGGCTTTCAGTGGTAGAATTGAAAATTAAATAGATCACATACTTGTGTTAAAGCAACATCGAACATCAATGCTTGACACTAGAGAAATGCTAGGTGCTGAGCTAAGGAACACAAGATTGTAAGGTGCAATTTAGGGATACAGTTGAAGAACAGCAAGAAGAATGAAATTAGGAAGAAAAAATATGTCATTCCAAAATTATACAGCTATGGAAATAAAAAACCATTCTGTCTGGAGGTGAAGAAAAGATTCGAGGTACCAGAAAGTGTAGATGAAACATCAGAAGAGGAAGAAATGGAAAGATTATGGAAACCCCTGGATGACGGATACAACAGTGTAGCCAAAGAGAAATGAGGATTCAAAAATAGAGGACAAAATGTGTGAATTTGTAAAGATTCACAACAGTTAGAAGAGCATCACAAAGAGATAAAGAAAATAGAGCACTGCAAATCAGATGGTGGAAGACAGATTGAGAACACAGTACACATAGAAAGATAGAGAAGTTAAGACTAGCATGAGGACAGACACACAGGTGGAAGGAGGACAGGTAGTATGATAGAGGAAGCAGAGAGACCCTTATCAAAATATGAAGTTCGGGCACTGTTGCAGCAATATTGCAGTACTGTTGCATCACTATGGCTGCAACATAGTGCGCAACATTGCGACAATATCATTTTTTGTATGCAAATTAGTTTTCTGCCACTATTATGTGGCGCTATTCTGGTGCACAATCTTATGGCACTATTCTGGCATTATTTTGTTATTTGCTGTTCATTCAACACATTCTTTAGGATACTGTGATATGTACTCGAGTAGGAAATATTCTATTGTTGATTTACTCTTTAAGAAAGAGATATAGTCTTATATTAATGCAATAACATCCATATTTATATTGTACTAAATGTTAACAAAATAAAATTTCCATTATCAACTTGAAATATCCATTGATTTCCACCTAAAATTTATGGATCACATACAAAAAGCTCTTCCAAAATATTTCATTTTAACAGCATAATTAAAAACTTTGGATTTTTCTACATGTATTTGCTCACCCGGTTTCTTAGTAATCACAGACTGAAAGAAAAAACTTTTACTGCATTAATGGCAAATATTACATTCCATTTCCGCCTAATGAAGTATTAATCACTTGAATTCATACTCCTTCAACACTGTTACAACTTTTGAATTTAGTGGTCATGCACTTCAGACATCATGTGATCAGATATGAATTCAGCAGCTTGTAACTCTTGTAATTCACTGGTCAGATATACATAGTGCCAGAATAGCGCCACAAAATCTCTTTAATGTTCTGGCACAGTTCTGTCGCTATGCATTATCTAATCAGATTTAAAGTCAGAATAGTGCCAGAATGTCGCCTTTAGCAGCTTGTTCTGGCACAATGATTGATGTGCCACAATAATGCCGCAACATTTAGACTTTAGTATGGAGAGAGAGCAGCAGTAAACAATGGATGAATGAAAACATGAAGAAATGCACAAACATGGTAATGAAGGGGAAAACAACATCAGAGATTGATGTACAGTACCATCTTGAGTAGTGAAGAAGACTGTAAAAAGAGGTGAAAGGAGCTTTTGAAAGAATCATGAACAGACCAATTCCAAACAACCTGATCAATGACAGCAAAGAAGGTGACAGATTGGAACCAGAAGAAAACATCAATGCAGATCATGTCACCAAAAATGAAATTATACCAGTAGTTAAGAACCTGAAGGGTAAGAAGTCTGGATTCAGAATTGAAATAGCAGCAGAACTATTTAAAGTGGACATCAGTAATTTGTAACGATTGTTCAAAGTGATATGGGTGCAAGAGAAAATACCAGTAGATTGGAACAAAAGAAATATAGTAAAAATCTGAAGAAAGGGTTCATCGACTAGTTGTGACAGATCCAAAGGAATTACTCTTTCATCAGTGTCAAGCAACATTCTCTGAAAGATCCTGATTGGAAGAATTGGAGACGAGTTCCAGATGAAATTGATGGGTTACAAGGAAATGAACAGGTAGGGTTTAGGATAGGCAGTGACACAACAGAGCAACCTTCAGAAACATAATCGAACAATGTATTGAATAGAATGCAGGATTTTTTTTTTTTCAAATATGTTAATTATTATCATTTGAAATATTACTCAATACTATTGATGTAATATGTGAATTTTGCAGACTGAAAAGGCATTTAATGTTTACGTTTCCAATAAATATCAAATTCAAAATTTTTTCATATCTCGATCAATCTTTATTTTTAGTTTATTATTTCTTTACAAATAAGCTATACAAAATTTGTAATTGTCTGTTTTTTTGGTTTTTTTTTCTTATCACGCAGAAGAATTTAATACTTGTATTCTAAAGTTAAATTTTGCATTCATTCTATCAAACATTTTGTTGTTATAAACAAGTGATTGATAGGCCTATATATTGTATAAAACTTCAAATTTCAAACTGGTACATTTCAAATTTCAAACTTCAACTTTTAAAAAATAAATACATATATGTAAATAAATGAACTGGATGTCTTTTCGAAATTTTTCTTGGATACAAAATTAAAATCCGTTTTGTATTTTGATTTCTAATATTTAAAAAAAAAAGATTGTATATCTCTAGAACACTTTACATCAGTCTACACGGATTCTTCAACCCCAGAATACATACTGAACTCCATTATAATGGACATCGCTTATCACAGACTGTTTAAGCCTGCAGGCGTTACATACGATGACTGTTCTGAACAGAAACGTCTTTTCTTTAAACTTAAATTCACAAATAAAGGCATAGACGCTTTAAACATTGGCAATGTTCTAAATCACAAAAAAAATTCAGTCCTGTATTCCACCATATTTTAAACTGAAGACCACGCCTTGCATTTCATATAGCTATACACCTAGCATCGCATACAAGCTATTCAATTACAAACAGGTTTTGCAGTGCCTAGACATCAACCATCTTCTACACAACACTGTCACATGTTCATGTGCTTCATCTCCTTTCAAGTACAATACTATCGGGCATGTCATTACCGGCGACGTTTCTATTGTTGAAAATGAAAGCCTCAAAAATCTTATTTTAAGGGGCCCTAAATACCGGGAAGCCCGTTCCTTTAATTGGCGTCAGAATTTCAGTTTAGTTATGGATTCTGTCGAAGATTATGCCAGACGATGGGCCAAACACGAAGACGTTGAACCAGACACTTGTCTCAATGGCTGAAAGCCATACGATGGTTGATAAAATCTCGTATTCGAAAACTTAAAGGGACTATGAAAACACGTTATCGATCCAGAAGTAGTAACTGAACTGGATACGTTACATGACCAATATGTACAGGAACCAACAGACAAAGCCTCAAGTAATATAGTTTAATATATTAATATAATATAATAATATAGGCACATTACTATAATTGTTTATTAGAAGAACTTGAGTTTAATACGAATTCTGGAAATCCTACATACACACATAGCTCACTTTCAAAGGACGAGATCCTTCAAAATCACGTGTCCGTATTACGCTCATTTGATATACCTACAACGGATACCGATTTCGAGCTGCCACATTTATACTGGATACCTAAACTTCATAAAACCCCATATAAGCAAAGATACATAGCAGGATCCAGCAAATGTTCTACCAAACCTTTATCTTTACACCTTACCAAGATATTGACAGCCATTAAGGAAAAACTTCAACAATACTGTACAGTTGCTTATTCCAGAAGCGGTGTAAATCAGATGTGGATACTTAAAAATTCTAAACAGCTTTTAGAAAATTTGAAGGCACACAATTTTTCTCGAATTCACAGTATCAAAACTTATGACTTCTCTACTCTTTACACTACTATTCCACATAAAAAATTAAAAGAGAGACTTTTCAGCATCATAGACAACTGCTTTTTCACTAAAGGCGGTACCCGAAAATTTAAATATCTAGTGATTGGCTATCAGGATACTTATTTCGTCAAACACCACTCTGATTCTACACATAAATACACTGAAGTTGATATAAGAAACATGCTGGAATTTCTAATAGACAATATGTTTGTAATGTTCGGAGACGTGGTCTTTCAACAAACTATCGGCATTCCTATGGGAACCAATTGTGCTCCTTTATTGGCCGACCTGTTCCTTTATTCATACGAAGCAGACTTCATTCAGAAACTGCTGAATCAAAAGAAGAAAAAAGTTAGCGGTGTCCTTTAATTTGACATTTAGATATATCGACGACGTTTTGTCAATTAATAATGACAATTTTCATACATATGTCAATGCGATATATCCCAGCGAACTAGAAATTAAAGATACAACAGAATCAAGCACACACGCTTCATACTTAGACATTTTACTTAAAATAAACAGACGGGAAATTAGCAACTAAACTATACGATAAACGCGACGATTTCGGCTTTCCGGTCGTTAATTTTCCACATTTAAGTAGTAATATCCCTCAGTCACCCGCATATGGAGTTTATATTTCACAAATGATCCGATATGCCAGGGCGCACAACATATGAAGTTTTCATATACAAAGGTAAACTACTCACTGACAAATTATTGACACAGGGATATCGAAAACCGCGTTTAATGTCAACGTTCCGCAAATTTTACGGTCGGTATTATAGTCTTGTTTGCGAGTACTCTGTTTCACTAAGTGAAATGTTGAGTTGTCTTTTCGTTGGCGGTTGTTGAGACGTCTGTACCAAATGTGACGAGGATGCACTCCTTACTTGTTTCGTTGGACTTGACTGTGGACTCACGGCGGGTGTGACCGGTCGACAGGGGATGCTTACTCCTCCATGGCACCTGATCCCACCTCTTGGTTTCCAGAGGTCCGTGTTTGTCCACTTTTACCGAATTTGTATCTGTGTCCTGGACATTCTATTGATTTATACTTTGGTATCTGAAATTTTTATATTTATAACCATATATTGCATAATTTTATATTCACAAATTAAACTTCAAAATTCTGTTAAACCAGAGACATATATAACACATGTGTTATTCATACATGTCTCTGGTAAAACCAATTTACAATTTTGAACCTTTTCCCTGTATAATATCAGCGCTATATAAGCTTTATACATCGCTGATAATATAAGAAGCGCTGATATCAGCAATAAATTTCAGTTAACTTTTAACCCAGCTGTAGAATAAACCTTAAAACTTTTTATATATAAAACAAGAAGATTGCTCGTAAGTTTCAAACTGTTTATGTTTTTATATTATTGCTTTTTTAAAACGCGACAATAATTCTACGTTTCGTTTTGTGACATAGTCATTCTGATATTTTAATTACCGATCTTGGTCGCCAAACCGTTTTATAAATTTGCATTAAATTTCTAAGCGTATGATCGACAACGATGCCATGGCGAAGAAAGATGACGTTTACGTCAAAGTTTCTCAAAAAGACGACGATGTAAAGGGAGTAGAAGGAAAACATTGGACAAGGTAACACAAAAACGTACAGCAACAACACACAAAAAGTATTTATGTAACGTAGGAATTTATTTGGTGTTTCTACGCCAGTGTTATTTGGTTTAAACATACTTCAATTACTTGTCTGTCGGTGTCATGTCTGTGATCAGTCAGATGTATCGGGGCATTGATAGACACCCGGATTCTTAACAACGTGTTACAATGGATCTTATAAAAACTTTTTTTTAACTTAAAGAATTATCCTTATCTTTACTGATTATGTTATAGCACATGATTCTGACGTTTAATCAATCTAGACGATATATGACAATAAATAATAACACATAGGTAAACCAATGGAGAGGGCGAAAGCATTTATATGTTCATTTAATCCCTTTGGCGGGGGCGACAAGACAAAATCCCCAAAGGGATTAATGTTCAGTGTTTTTTATCACGTAAATGTCAAGGCGATTCACTCATTGTTCTAAATAGAATATTGAGTGGCTAGGCCAATTTTCTGCCCCAATTTTAAACGATTTTTTTATATATAAAATTATAAGTCCTCCCATATATTTTCTTCATAGGAAGATGCCGTGACATTTTCACAGCAGTTTAGCGATCATTTTAACCATCTATTTCTTGTCGCTGACATCTGATATTTGTTGATATGCTTACTTGATATTTTAAGTTATGACATGACATAATTCCATATCTATGAGACGTTTATTCTAGCTACCCATAGTTTTTTGTATTCTCCATTTTTAACATAAGAAAATCTAAGATATTTGCTGATTGGATGATTGTAAATGCATATTTTCACTTTTTACACATTAATGTGGCAGTATATGTATATCTACATTGTATGTACATATGCATGTAAATATAGACTTTTGGAATTTGTGCATGACTCAAAGTGATATAGTTAAGATATCAGTATTCAGTCTGAATGATTAGGCTCCCGAAATTTGTCAAAAAATTATTTCAGGTACTAGCATAACTTCAAGAGAAAATGATAGTTAATTCAATTTTAAAGAATGATTAACAATCCTACAACATTGTAGAATGTTTCACTTTATTAATAAGAAACACCAAACAAAAGGAAGGATACAGAGTGGTTTAATTGATATAGTACAAACTTTGTGGTTTTTTGTTTGTTTGGTTTTTTGTCAAACACTCTACACAGCGAAAATGATGACAAAAACAGTCATGTACTGTGATTCTCTTTCTAACTATAGTGTAATGATAGGCAAAATTTCACTCTACACTAATGACCATGGCGGCATATTTATTTGACATTGAGAAACTCTGTGTGACACAGTCAGCAGAAGTGTTTTGGATTAAACTTCTCCATGGGGTGCCTACATTAACTATCACTACATCCTCATGCCCTACAGATATTAAACAAGCTGTAAATCTCATGTCTTAATATACAGAGAATATTAAAGTCGCTTTGGTAGTGTCATGTTGTACCCATGCATATAAATAAACTCTGCCCTTCCAGGTGTTGCGCTGGTTGAAGAATTTGTGTCGCCAAAAAATCACCAATTGTCAACATCTGTTCTCAGTTTCTAATTTTTGGAGCCAGATTTAAAGTCAATAAAAAAAATGTTGAGGTTATATAAATGTGTTTACTGCCATTACTGTAAATTTATTTAATTCAATTCAATGAGTTACATTAAGACATTATTGTCTGTGTTAAAAATATTATGTAGTTGAAATAAAACATTGTTTTTGTATTGAAATCATCACTATTTTTTATATGTATCCATGAAATATATAGGTTAATGGTGTAAAGTATGGACATTGAAGAAGACACCACAATCTCGCTTCGATGTTTCTTAGTTAAATATTTTAATGAAAATCATTCAGGATTGATATACAAGCTACATTAATTTGACATAGCATTAATGATGTTGATATTTTAAATTTGCTTAGGGGACAGAACATATAGATAGTGATTATAGGTGTTGAAATTTAAATATACAGGTTAGATCTTATAACTTTATCTGTACAATCATGTACTTGACCACTTCAGGTCATTGTATAATTACCCTCAGCACTTGTCCGATAAGTATACTTCTGTGTGGTTTATTGGCATTAATTAATAAATAGGGTTGTAAGTCCCTGTTCCTGATAACCTTTTTGGTGATATAAATGACTTATGTAACCTAGATGGCTTAAAACTTCCATAAAATGGAGGCACCAGAAAAATTGCCAGTTGAAATAAAAAAAATGCCATTTGCAACATTGGTGAATCCCAGTGCAATCCCTGCCTTCATTAATTGTTGTTAACAACACTACTAAGATTATAACATGAAACACTGAAAGTTACAAGAACTTCTTTTCCTAGAGCTTTGAAATTGATTTGCTAAATTATCCCAAGCCGACCAAGTACACTTTTTGTCGATCATCATTGGCTGCATGACAAAGTTTTACCTTAATAGTAACTGTTGATCCACCTTGAAAAAGAACTTGTCAGATTAACTTTAATTATATTTGATATCTGACAGAAATTACAAGGTTATCCTGTATGTCACAGTGGTATAGTAAAATGTAAAACTCTCTCTCTCTCTCTCTCTCTCTCTCTCTCTCTCTCTCTCTCTCTCTCTCTCTCTCTCTCTCTCTCTCTCTCTCTCTCTCTCTCTCTCTCTCTCTCTCTCACACACACACACACACATGCACACATGCACAAAGAGCATCGGAAATGTTGACCATGTAATACAATGTATTTTTAACTGCTAGCTTCAACTAGATTTTTACACTTTTTATTTTATTCAAAGTATGATGGACAGAAACATGACTCAAACACTTTCAACATTCACCTGAAAGTGACACCAGTCAAGTACATGTATGTACATGTAATTAGTAATACATTGCTTAAAAAGTACATGTACTACAATCTGGCTTTTCAGACCTACTATTTTATCAAACATTAAAAATATAGTAACACTATATAAATTACATTGATAGGTGATTCATACATGTGTATTTTCGAATCTGTGGTTGAATAATCAAGTGAATATGAAGTATACGAGGTACATATGTATCTCCCTCAATTTGATAAGAGGGATATAAAGATCAGGTGTGAAGTGTTGCATTTCTTTTTAAAAAGATGTTTTACATTTATGTAACAACATCAATAAAGCTGCATATCTGCCCTTAATTTTATTTTCAGAAGTAAATAATTTTTTAATAAATGATTTTAAGACATTCGAAAATGACAAAAAAAAGAATTGACCAGGATCACCTTTAAATAGCGTCAGTGTTATGCAACCGATCACCAACATGTCTTCATCTAATCACTCACACTAATGGCCTATTTAATTTTCCATTACGACATTTATTTACTATTTAAATCAGAAGGAAATTACTAGTAATTCGTTCTGTGATTGTTATAAAGTCATGAGTGTACATGTAGCAATCAAATCTTCGATTTTAGTTATGTTTTACAGAATCTCAAAATAATAGAGGGGGCCTCCGTGGCCGAGTGGTTAGAGCATTGCGCTTTAAATCACAAGGCCTCCCACCTCTGGTTCGAATCCTGCTAGGGTCATTTCGAATTAAGTGGGAAAGTTTGCCAGTTTTCTTGCGGAAGGTCGGTGGTCTTTACCCGGGTAACCGGGGTTTTTCGTCCACCAATAAAAACTGGACGCCATCATATGACTGAAAGATTGTTGAGTATGGCGTAAAACAAAAAATCAAATCAAATCAAATCAAAATAATAGATCTAATATCTATACTTGACTTTATATATCAAAAATGTTGATATACACATTGGCAGCAACTTGATCCAAGATGAACCACCAATTCATTTATATTATGCTTAATATATTGGAATTAAATTTCAGTTTAATCTCATTTGGTCAGATCAAATTGCTCAATAAATTGATTACAATTTTTATCTTGATAATATAAGTTTTATGTGTGATTTGTATGTAAATACTGCCACTGCCCTATTAAAACAGGATGTCCAAAAAGTTAACACTCAGAGATTAACTGCCCAGGTTAGCTAGTTATGCACTGATGATTTTTATTGCATATGAAGTCTCAAGTCACTCATTTTGATGATAGATAATCCTCTATACATGTACCATCAGGGGCAAGGAAATTCTATGCCCGACTTGCTCGACCTGTTACGTTTACTGTTGATTTTATTCTAGTTGTCCATGGAAAAGTGCTTTATAAAGAAAAAAAGTATAAATCTATAAGTTCATAGTCATATTAAAGTATTTTTGTATATAAAAAAATTGTTAGTACTGTAAATATTGGACAAGCAAAGATCTATTTTGTGCAACCAATTTTTTTGCATTTTCTTGCCCAGGGACAAGTGCATGAATGCTATATTTCCATACACCCCAGTACGAGTGTTTGACAGAATAAACACCACATTTGTACTGTACATGTAAATATATTCATTTAGTAATACATGTAATATTACTATTATAAATTAGCTATTCACTGCCGTTGTTTTTTCAGAAATTCAGTATTTTGCATGTTCAGTACAAAATACCAGTACATGTGGAATATGTTTAGATAAGTATAATTATGTTCATGTAAATGTATTGCTTTATATTTCAGATCTGAGAGGAAACAATGGGCATCAGGGTTATTTATTGGGTGTGCAGTGCTGTATGCTTGTCGCACTGTGACTCCTTTGTGTGTGGCATCAATGGCAAAGGAGATGGAGTGGGATAAAACAGAGGCTGTGAGTTCACTTTTTGTAAAACTATTGTTCATTTGCCACAAGTTTATCCGGATGAAATGTCCAGACCACTGATGTTTTACCCTCATTCTTATCATTGATGGACTTGTCAGTGATGTCCTTGGGACAAAAATTTTGACCTGGGCTACATCTTTTGAGCTACATATACACACAATTTGCCATCCTTAGCTTATGATCACCCCCTTTAAGATGGTGTAATGACCTTTGACCTCATGACCTAGATAATGCCATTTGACCTAGATGTAATTGTACTTTTCAAAAACTTTTAAGTTTGGGTATAACTTTTGAAATATAAGCTGAAGAGTGTGTATGTGTACATTTTTTCATGTTATTTTAATTGTTTTGTCCTGATGAAGGGGCGGGTCATCCCGAAAATTTGTCATTCATGCACATATTATTTTAGGCAAGTTGTACTGCATGCAAAGTAATTATTTACATTTTTGGAGGTTTTTAACTTGAAGGTGTCACTGGTGTGAAAAGTGTATGAAATAGTCTCAGAATTGGCTAGAATTGCTCTCCTGGCTTCTCAGGTGTGCTGGGCTTCCAGGGGCGTACTGGGGCTAAATAGTGTTTCCTATATTTTCACTTAGGTCCACTTGCTGTTAAAAAAACTTAAACCTTGTCTTTCACTTTTGAAATACAGTGAAACCTGAGAATTCTGACACACATTGGGAGTAAACATTATTTAACATAATAGTTGGATTTCACAGGGTGTCGGATTTGTCAATGATTATGAAATTCAATGAACAGCATACACCCCCACAATATGACTGAAATAATGTTGGAAGTGGCATAAACACTAATACAAAAACAACAGGTAAAACAAAAAATTATTGTCAAAACACTCTAATAATTAATGAGGAATTTGCAACAAAATGTACATTATGAGTTTCATTATAAACTGGTGATGCGATAGGCATGGTATTACTTTGTCAATTCTTGTAGGCTACACGTGCACATTTATTAAATTATATTTACTTTTACTCTTACACTCTGAGGTCACTTAATAAGGAAATTATCCAAAGTCAGCTGTTTTTTTCTGCGATTATTGTTAGTTAATGGTTGAGAGCGTTATATCATGCAAGGCTTCTATTGGTTTTAAGTAGCATTGATCTTTGTACACTGCGAAATTTCTAATGTCATCAAGCGTTTTAAGAATGTCCATGTGTGTACATGTAAGAGTGCATCTGACAGAATTATCACTTGCGCATGTGTCAATGCATTTGTTGTATTAATCACTCGTCCAATATCAAATTTCATACTACCTGTAAATTCCTTTTTTGATGGTTTGGGGAATTTTTCTTATTTAGCTAAAAGTTTTTCTAATGATAAATTCTTTCAATGGCGTTTAGGCATAATCTCTGGGTATATTACCATAACCTCTGTTTACAAGCAGGTGAAGCCATCATAGCATGTGTATGCTATCGACAGTAGGCCTATGAGAAATTCACAATTAACAACTGACTAATCTACTCTTACTATCATGTACATTTATATTTATTCAAAATTGTGAATACAAATTGCATAACTAAGATAGGTGTCAGTCGCCTGTACACAATACAAACTCGAGAATTTTATGGTTTTGTTAAAAACCCCTTCGAGGACCTCTCATTATATTTTCCATACAGATACCTCACTGTTAAGAAAAGATTAGCCAATGAGCAATTGTTTACACAACCGCAGCGATGATACGTGTCAGAATTAATAGGTAGTTTGTAGTGATTATCTTAATGTTTGAATAGGAAAATGATGTTGGAGTTCGGACTGTAACTGGGACCAAATTTTTCAGTGTAAAACAACATATATATATATATATATATATATATATATATATATATATATATATATATATATATATATATATATATATATATATATATATATACATACAGTGAACCCGCTTTACAACGACATTCATTACAACGGAATATTCAGTGTCCGACTCCGACATTAAATTCCGGGAACAAATGTACAAAACTCGGTGTAAATAAACTCATTTCAACGGCATAACAGCATAGGAGAACCACCTGCTGATCCGGTTATTGTTTTCAGTCTTAATTTTCTTCATGGTTGAGATCATAGGTAAAAATAATTGTGTCAATAAAACAATTACACCTTCAATTGTTCTCTAATCTGTACTGATAGGTGATGGCCTAGGCGCTTGAATCATCCTTACCTTTACAGTAGGCAGTAGACCTAATGTTTATAAACCATCAGTAGGTTTCGATAGAACTGAACCAACAGTAAGAGAAATACAACTTACAAGCTGTGTACAAATTAAAAAAAGATAAATAAATAAATAAATAAATAAAAAATACATGTAGTTGACAAATTCCGTTACGCTACATCACTGTGCCGATGGGTTACAATGGCGGATCTTTAAATTACTCGCGATATAGCCGTAGACATTTTAGTAAAACTTTATTTATGAAACACATTATTAAGAGAATTGTATCAGCAATCTCAGAGCTATTTAAGTAATTTATAATGAAATTAATTTGGAATCACGAGATATATTACATTCGGGCATTTTGTACATGATCCGTGCATTTCACGATATCACCGATTTACGATATGCGACCGAAAAAAATAATTGTGCATTGATGTTTACAATATTAACTTGCATAAATATGATAATTAAAATGTTGAAAATAGTATGAAATAAAATATCAAGATTTGTTGTTGTTTATTTATTTACATGTACATATATGCGTAAATGATACTCAAGGGAGCTAACTATGAAATGCCTACCACATCAAATTCATTACAGTGACAAATTCAGTATAACGTCATTCCTACGTGGGAACAAACAGGGTCGTTGTAAAGAGGGTTCACTGTATATATATATATATAATATAAAGCAAAATATTTGGGAGATTTTCATTGTGTCGGATGTGACAGTGTGTATGATTTGTCAGGTGTCAGAATTGTCAGGTTTCACTATAGAGTATAACATGTGCAATCCTTATGATAAGTGCTTTTACCATAGATGGTGCCATGATCTTTGACTTTGTGACATACATGTAGATACATGTATGGTAATGCCAACTGACTTTTTTTTTCAAAAAAACTATTAACCTTAGCTACATGTATGTCTTTTAAGAGTATAGCTTTGATATTCTACATTTTTAATCCAGATAACCAGTCCTTTCAAATGGCACCATGACCCTATGCAAAAGCTATATTTGATTCATTGATTGATTGATTTTTTTCTCCATAAGGTAGAAAATGTTTCAAAAAATTATGTAGAACTTTATTTGTTCAACTTCATAAACAGTTGCCTATACTTTATCCTTTTTACAGTAGTTTAAATACTATACATGTATATATCTTTGTAGGGTTCAGTTTTATCAGCATTTTTCTGGGGTTACACGATGACCCAGTTTCTTGGCGGCTATTTAGCAGATAGAATTGGTGGTGATGTTGTGCTGCCTATTGCTGCTTGCTTTTGGTCCGTTATCACATTTTGGACACCTCAATTAGCATATTTATCAACAGATAAATATTTAACTCTACATATCATTGTTATATCAAGAGTTCTACTTGGAGTATTCCAAGGTAAGTGAAATATATTATCCTACCCTCAGAAAAAATAATGGACTCTACCTAATTTCAGTGACATAGGCTACCTAGATGAAATTTGTCTTGTAGGCAAATGGGTTAAAAGTCTTTTTGTATGTATATATAAAGCAGGAAAAACTTGAAGATTTCAACAACAGTCAAAGTGTTATTATTTGTCATGTTATTGTATTAAATAAAAATGCCTATTCAAATATAGATTAAATTCATAATCAGTTAAACTAATGTGAAAAAAGTGTGTAATTTGTAATGTAAGTTACCTTGAATACTGGGTACCATATATGTTTCAATTTTGAACAAAATGAAGGTTAGAGAATATATTTGTTTTACAAAATTAGTCCAATGCCATTGACATTAGCTTTATACATGTACATGTATAAGGAGAATTCTGCATTAATCTTCAATTCTGTTGATTTTTAGCAGTTGCAATGTGAGAATACACATTTGTTTTTTTTACCAACATGTGTGACATTTACAGAACGTGTTTGTTGATGCAACAACTTATTAAGTCTTTGACATTTTGGATCTCATGTTGAACTTGTCAAATGAAAGTTCAGTGTAGAATATCTATATAATACTATTAAAAGTATTGAACAGGAGTTTAGTTTTATCAATATTCCAGATAAATGTGAAAAAATTTACTAAGTGTGACAGATCTAATCAGATATGTAAATGCATATTCATTGTAAATTGTTAATTAAAAGTTAATATACAAAGAAAGGTTATGCAAATCAAGAGATCCAGAGGTCGCTATTAATGACAAAGGTCGCTATTAATGATTAAGGTCGCTATTGATGACAGAGGTCACTATTAATGACAAAGGTCACTGTTAATGACAAAGGTCACTGTTAATGACAAAGGTTGCTAAAAATGACAAAGGTCTGTATTTTATGTAAGTGGCTACTAAACAGTAGGTGAAAGAGAGACAAAATATGCAATGATGATTGCCACTGGAGATTGTTTTCTTAGTCAAGCAATAAGAAATAAGTAACATTAAAATGGAATATTTCAAATGACTTATATACTTAAGTCTGATATCATATACCAGATTAGCATTATGTATTACAATGTGAATTATTCCTGATGATATATACAATATTCTGTAGTTTTTATTTTGACATTGAAAATCACAGGAGTATATATGCCAAGTTCATCAAGTTTGATTAGTCAATATGTCCCACATGTGGAGAAGTCATTTTATGTGGCTTTCATGGCATCCGGCACCTATGGAGGGTATGTGTTGGGATCACAACTAGTCCCCTGAGTATATTATAACGGATTCCTACCTAATTTCAAAAAGGACTACACAGCTGTGTGAATGTATATTTTGAATAGTATCAATGTAATGAATGTACTCTTTAACTTTCACCTTTAATTATTTATATCATTAATCTGTGACATTACATTCACGCTGGTTTTTGGTCAAATCAATGATTAAATCAAATCTTTATAATCAATGACATGTAAATATCTACAGAGTGTATAAAGGTTAGATGACATATTTATGTACATTTCATTACCTGTCAACTGTATTACATATCTAATTTCATTGAAACAATACTTTCTTTTGGTTTTTATTATACATTTGTCCCCCATTATACTGCCACCTTATGTCCCACTTCAGTTTTGGTGGTATAATCGGGGTAGCAATATCACAGGGTTTCAGAACGATGTCCGCGAGGTTTGGTTAAAAACCTGAACATTATTATGATTATATATTATATACATACACTGTACATTAATGTTGCATCGGAAACAAACACATACTGTACAATATATTATTTCAAAATTAATGCAGATATATTATTGGATGCTTTAAGCAGTATTACTTGATATTTACAAATTATAAATTTCATCTATAACTGCAATATTCTAGGACCTGATAATTACAAAACAAACACAAGGCTTCCTCCTTGGTTTTGTGCATCTATCATCAATGTCATTTCCCATTTGGGGATTGAACAAGAGATTTTGTCTGAGATATTAAGTGGTCTTTTTTGTGATGAAATATCACAAACAGTTTGTTGTTTCACAGGTATATTCAAAAATGTGAAATGATTAGCTATTTCCTGATGTGAGCATTTAGGATGATTGACAGTACAATTTCTTAAACATAGCAACATACCATAACATAATTGAACTGATGTTCATCACTTATTACTGGTCAGTGAAATGTATAAATTGTCTTAACTGACCATAAGTTTGTAGATACATGTATTTGATTGTAAAATTTTGTAAATTCAATTGATATATGTCTTTGTTTTAAATTGTCTAACCTGTTATCAGAACTTTATAAAGGAGGTGTAGTCCTTTTTGTGAGGGATATTTGAGTCACTTAGCCATCTGTTTTATATTGGAGTACTTTTCCTGCTTGTATTTTGCTGTCTGAAGTTAAACAGAATTTTGATAGTAGAAATGCAGGCACTTATAATGGCTAATACTACTGAACTGAGATTTATTTGACAGTTTGCTAATAAAAAATGATAAATTCAATTTCTTTTCATTTTTAAAGGTCTTTAAAATGTCATCTTCTGCATGTTTAAGTTATTGAAGCATAATTTGAATACAGTATGAAAATTTTGATTAATGGTTCAATAGACAACCTTTTTCAAATTCAAGGATAAATTTCTTTGTCATGTTAAAGGCAGTACTTGACCTAGAATAAAAAAAATTATGCAAGGACTTATCAATATGAAACAAGTCATACAAAAGTAATGGAAGCTGTCATAGTAAATAACACACAACAGAAAATGGCATATATACCAAAATTTCAGACTTGAGTAAATTAAAATATAGAATTTTAAAAAATTTATTCAAATTCCTTGAAATCCATATATCCTTCAAGCTGATTTTGACTCATTGGTTTGAGAAGAATATATATATGAGTTCTTTCGGATATAGTTTATTGCAATTTCTGTTTTTATCACAGGTTTCCATTACCCAAGCTTCAGTTCCATTGTTTCCAGAAAAGTTTCTGAACAAGATCGATCATTAACTTACAGCTTTATTTGTTCTGGATCTCACTTGGGGTAACCAAAATTTTATCTTTGACCACCATTCAAATAACAAATGATTTGACGACTTTTGAGTGTTGTCACCAACGTTTCTTATAGGCCTTGTCATTTCACATCTTCAGACAGTATTATAGCTAGCATTACATGCATTTTATAACATTTCTGTGGTGTTTCTCACTGTTTTGTTATTTATTTGGTTTATTCTAACTCATACACATTTGTTACTTCATGTACTTACATGTAATATCAAGTTTGTTGTTATACAAGTTTAAACAAAAGATATTATTCTCTATTTTAAAAGGATCTGTAGGGGCCCTTCTTAACTGGATAGTTCCATTGTTGCACTTTAAACCCTGAAATCTCTCACCTGTAATCAGTGCAGGTTCTGCAGGTATCCTAGCAGATATTATAAGAAAGTTTGTCAGTTTACTTGTGGAAGGTTGGTAGTCTATTTAGATATGTTATAACACAATAAAAAATGGCTGCCATTCTTTAACTGAAAATTTGTGGAGTGTGTTGCAAATCACCATTAAAAGAACAAATGCATGCATTATGATATTATATTTAATTATTATTTAGATATCAACAAATCTAATTACATGTACTATACTTTCAAGTTCCTGTGAAAAAGGCTATGAACATGTAAATGGTTGCTATGGAATTAATTTTGATCTAAAATAGGTTCATTGTAGATCACTCATAAATGTTAAGCCATCACCTTCAAGCTCTTACATTGAGTCCATGTATCTAGAACGGCTTCAAATCATAGAAATGACAAGATTTTATCATACCTACATTTATCATACCTACAAAATACATCCTCAATCGATGTTCTGTATAATGACAGTTTATATGCGTGTTCTTATTAAGTCTTCATAGATAACATTTGACATTTTATATATTGCAATGTTACTTTCCTACTTAAACCCTAACCCAAAACCCAAACCTCTTGATATCTATATTACAAAGTTACTTTCCTAAATTGAATGACCCCTGACCTCTGATATTTATATTACAAAGTTTCTTTCCTAACTTAAACCCTTTTCAACCTTTTGATAAAACAGTTTCACACTAGAATCAAAACAGTGAGTGATACTCTGTATAGAAACATTTACTTCTCTGTTTCTGCTTTTTTCTAGCTTCTTTAGTTTAACTAGTTATACATATATATTTTTGCTTTATATAGACATAAAAGAACATAATTTTTAAGTGCATTAAGAGATTTTTTTCTATTTCTCTTTGTAGTTAAAGTATTTAGCATTAGACAATATTACATGGCAGTACCCTGGTATCTCAGAGTGATATTTTCTCCCATGGTTCACAAGATTTTTGTTCTTTTTAACAGGAAATGATTTCCTTGTCAACTCCTAGGGTATTGACTGGCTACTTGTAAACACAATATCACATCACAATACAATTTATGACATATAGCTTCTGTGGCTACTAGGTCCTATGTAAGCCTAATGAGAATGTAGATGCATAATTTGTCATGTCCCACTTTATTTGCATACATAAACATGTACTTGAAGCATGGCAGAAAAATAATCCAACATGGATGTGTTGAGTGAAAACAGAGATATCCACTTGAGTGGTAAGAATCTGTAAGTCATCTCACAAAAGACTGTATTGTTGCCTTCAGGTTCTGGTAAATTCAACATTTTTGCAGCATGTATATTCCCTCTACTCCTTCATGCAGATGAGTGTATTTCTGGTAGATTCAACATTTTTATACACTACCCTTTCATAAATTCTTTGGTTTTTTTCTTTTTACAATTTTAGAAAATGTATTTTAAATTCAAAAGATTAACATTGTTCTTTTGAAATTATGCTTTCAGTGGTCGTACAAAATGTGTATGTTTCCAGTGTTTAAATTTATAAATATTATTCCGGATCTATTCACACATTTTATATTTGCACACATTTTCTATTAATTTTTGCCTTCTATATGTCTAAATCTTTTGTGCACTTTTCTAATATATAGATGTTACTAACATGTGTCATTTACTGTACATGTTCTTGTTTTTCTCACGCATTTCTAAACTGTAATGAATCCATTTCTCATGTACTCACTCGAGTAGTTTTTTTTTGTCTCGCCTACAAAGCAGAAGTGAGACATTGGGATCTTTAAGTAAGTCTGGGGTTGGTAACGGCGTCAGCATCAACATTTCTTTTCTGGAGCAGAAATCCTGAACTATTGGGTGGATTGGAACCATACTTCACACAAATAATCATCATGTACCCTAGATTTGCCTTTTTGGTTATTAAAGTCAATCTGACATACTTTTTGGAAACTAGGTCATGGTCACTGAAAATTGATTCCAGAGCAGAACTCCCTAAGTGTCTGGGTGGATTGGAACCATACTTCACACAAACAATCCCTTTGCACCCAAGATGTGCTTTTTGGGTACTGGACCTGGTCTGACCTGATTTCTGGAAACCAGATCACAGTCACTGAAAACTGTTTCCAGAGCAAAACTCTAAAACTACTGATTGGATTGGAATCTTACTTCACACATATGGTCCCCATGTACCCTAGATGTGCCTTTTTGGGTACTAAGGTCAGTCTGACCTACTTTCTGGAAACTAGGTCATGGTCACTGAAAATTGTTTCCAGAGTAAAATTCCTAAGTTGCATACTTCATTCAAACAATCCCCATGTACCCTAGATGTGCCTTTTTAGGTTATAGGGTCAGTCTGACCCACTTTCTGGAAAGTAGGTCACAGTCACTGAAAATCATTTCCAGAACAGAACACCTAAACTGCTATGTTACTGCAGGTGAGACACATAACTCTTTAGAGCTGTTTTGTATTTTAAAGGCGCTCTTTAACATATAACTTCACATATTACTGGGTAATTTTCATGTAGCATTATGTTGTTGTTGTTTTTTGTATGTAAACTTATGTTACTGATGAGATGAATATTACTACACAAAAAAATATATTTGATAAATGTGTCTATAGTATTGTCATTTTTCTTCACAGATTTTTACAGTGTATATAAAAAAATTACAATGTCTTACAGTTTTGGACGCTTTAGTACCCTTTTTTTCATGTGTGTATCGTAATTGGGAGTGCAATGAATGATTTCTTTCTGGTTTTATAGGATAGAAATATTTATAATAATTTTATTAAATTCTGTGAAAAAACAACTTTTCATTATGAATTAACACATTTGTGGGTTTGTGAAAGGTGCTGAATTGTAAGCAAAATATATTCCTGTATTATAAGTACATGTACAGTAATTGATGATTTTACATGTTGTAAGGCAAGTGAAATCTATCTTTGGTGACAATCTGTTTACTTATAATATTTGGTCATTTCAAGTATATAGACTTGCATGACAGATTTTACAGTGCTGGTCAAGGACCAGTAGTCGGCCATGGTGTGATTTCTTCTTTAGTTTGACCACAACAATATTTTTTTTTCCATCTACTTTAGAAAAATGTCCAACAGCAGATGATAGTTCTGATCAAATCCCACAAAATCGTGTTCTTTATAGACAGAATTATGTAAAAGCCGACAATTGGTCCTCCACCAGTATTTGTATCATTGGCAAGTAATAAGGATACATAATGTTTCATATGTACACATTCTAATTGATATTGATTTCATTATTTGTTTATATAACTTTCTTGTCTATATCAATGTATGTAATAATTCATGTTATTCACATTTTCATCTAAGTACTTCTAGCTGTTCAAACATCAGTCATAAACTAGTTTTACATTCATATTTATTTGATTTCTTGATTCATTCATTCTTTTCATACAGATATGTATTAACCAAAATCATTTTTACCTTGTTATGTACCAGTTTATCATGTTATGTACTACACCAAAATAAACTCTTTAAGTTGCTCTTATATTATGTTAGTACATTTGTACATGTAGTTCAGTTATTATTGTGCTACAAAGTTGATGCAGTCAGCAGCTCTATTCAACGTTGATATGTATTTAAAGCTATTGAAACCTATTAAACCAGCAATTCTACTACATGTAAATTTATAGATATATACAAAATCATAATATTAATGCATACCTACACCATATTTGTACATGCTGTATTTAATCCTGTGATATTTTAATCTTGTTCTTTCAGTACATTATTATGCGGAAGCATGGGGTCTATACTCTTAGAAAAATATGGTTGGCAAAGTGTATTTTACTTTGTTGGTAAGTCTTAATATAGATGTGGAGGTCTTTGTGACTGTGGGTTTAGCCTAAATTGTATTTGAATTTACTTTAGGATCTATTCATTGCATTTTATTTGGTCACTCAATTGACACAATCTAATCGCCTTTTGTCTGTGATTGTCAGTATACAATTAACATTTTCAACTTCTCAAAAACCTCAGATCAAATTTCAGTGAAATTTTGCAGGAAGCTTCCTTGGTTGAATATGCACTAAAATTGTGAATTTTATGGCCTTGAGGTTCTTCATCAAAATTGTGAATTTCTTGACCCCCTAGGCCCCATGTTTGCCCCTGGGTCATGACCCTCATTTCCAAATAAAATTGAGGGTCATAACGGATAATGACCTATTTTTAATGCATAACGACATATTTTTAACATGTAACAACATTTTTAAAAAAAAATATTCTGAATATAGAATGCTTGTTATACTTTAGTAAAACATTATTATAGCAAGAAGTATCCCCATGTGATGCTGGATAAAGTTTGTGAATGAAAAGGAGTTAAGAACCATAGGGACTCCAAAGGGGCCAAATCTGGGGCATTTTTACACTCAGGTGATTGTTAAGGCCCGTTTGGCCTCTTGTTTTGGATGAAATATTTACAATGTTTCTATCATGGGCTTTATTCCAAAACTGGTGAAAAAATGCTCCGATGTCTATCAGTAAATTAAAGCCTTTCATATTTCTGTTATCTGGTTGATGTGAATTGCTACAAATTTTGACCTGTGCTATGGACTGACACCAATGCTGCGAGGGTTCTTTTTGCGTGCCATGACTTCTGTGACACGGGATCTCGGTTTAAAGTCTCATCCAAAAGACCTGTGACTTTCACTTTCTTTGCCGAGTGCTTGGTGAAGGGACACCCATTACTGGTGTTTTAAAGTTATTAGTATGACCTGATCCAGAAATCAAACCTGGGACCTTCAGCTTGCAAGTTGAACACTCTACCACTAGACCGCAAGGGCTTGATTCTGTATTAAAATAAATGGCAGTTGTGTTATTGGTACCTTATTTGATTATACAAAAATTACTTTTGTGTTATATATGCACTGTACAATGCACTATCTCTTTTTTGTGTTTTTTACAGGGGTATGCAGTATATTATGGATGTTAGCCATTAGATATTTATTAATAAATAGACATAGAAGAAAATACTTATCGGCAGCTATTGTTTCTCTGTCTGAAGATAAAATAGGAGAAAAAACTATACCTTTAGAAAGAAGAAGTGTACCTTGGTTGACACTGCTCTTAAAGGCTCCATTTTGGTGAGATTTGCTTTGATTATTTTCATATTGTAATTTGGTTTCCATTATGCAATATTTCTTACATATATTTTAATTCAATCCTACAAAAAATATTGATCAATGTGATAGATGATATTGATTATTTTTTCTTGTTTTAATTCAGAGCATCTGTCTAATTTGTTTTTAATTTGTTCATTTACAGATTGTCATGAAATTTTGTTTGATACTTTTAATCAAAATGTTTTCTCAACTGAAAAAAAAATTGATATGCATGGGGAGGGAGAAAGCTGAAGCATCAAAGATACCAAGTTTATTATTTGTACGCTTTTACATTATCCAAATTACGAGAAAGTACAGTTTTTACCTAAGTTCCTGACAATCGGTAAAGAGCAAGCAGCATTAGATAACTGATATGTAAAATTTAATTCACAAATGAATATGTATATGATCTTGAGGACAGTTTTAAATGTGCATCTTACAACATCTAGAATCGAGATAAAATTTCATTACATTGCTAAGAAAAACATTTAAATACACTGTATATTTGTATTATTGTGTTTTACAGATTTACGTTGTTACTTGAAGCTACAATTGTTAAAAATTTTATCATACAATTTGACCAATATCATGAGGCCCGATATGTTAAATACAAGTTACTTCCTTTTCAAGCTTATATTTACAACATCTTTGTGTATAGGTGTTATGTCATATGGATGTTTGGGAAAATATTAGACGTAGACTCATAGAACCTTCCAAATGTCTGTAAATCAAAATAGGTACTGTGCAAAAGAAATGTTTGTAAAAGATTCTGTAAAAGAAGATAGTGGTCATTTCTTAGTCGGAATTTACAACAATATTCTGTACAACTTTTATTTCACTGTTTCTGTGTGAATACTGGATATTTTAGTCTTTGTTATGATACAAAAATTTGCATGTTTAGTCATAGTGATAAATTAAACCATATGATAATTAAAGTTTATAGTCTTCAGTGGGTATAGTGCACCAAATACCTTATCAGTCGCAGTAATGATCACATGTTTATATGTGTCTATATCACTTATAAGCACCAAAGCTATATTTTAAATGTCAACAAAAAGGGAGATAACTCTTTCACTCAAACCCGGATGGTAAAGAATTACTAACTTCACTATATCAAATGATGACTGCACTTTGTTTTTAACAGTCACTGTTGCATTATAGGACATTGCTCTGCTAATATCATAATACATGTATGGTATACTTATAGGCACAATCAATGTGTTATTATAATTTCAATTAACATAGGCCTATGCTATATCAGGAACTGACATAACATGTTAATGAAATCTCAATGCTTCATAGAGACTCTTGCAAAAATTAACATTTCTGAAGTTTTGTGATCTAGATGTTACATGATTTACAGTTCTCTCTGTTTTTCTGTAGTTCGGGAAATGTTGGCCCTGTTGTAGTTAATTCTATTAAGAAATCTATTTTTTCCTGACATCATTTTGAAATAAGTATTTCTTTGGTGTGGAATACAAACTGTTACATAATGATTAACCATAGATGTCTATGTAACAATGTAACATAGTCATACACAATAGATTACATTCTTAACTGCATGTGACTCTTTGTTTTGAAAAGGTACATGTAGATTAACTTTCTGTTTGTTCTAGTTGGTTGGATTTTTTGTTTTAAAGCAATATGAACTGTTGTTGATGGAAATTTTACATGCAGATTTTATGCAATATTTTAGCTCATATACATCAGAAAGAGATATCCAGATGGTTAAAAGAACAAATGCAAGCATATCATTAGAATATACCTGTCAAACATACCCCACTGTTATTGTTAGTTTGAATGCGCCTTCCTTAATTATGTTTCTATATTTTTCACAAATGTAACTGAGTGTCAAGGAATCTTTAATGGTGTTTTACGCCACACTCAGCAATTTTTCAGTTCTATGGTGGTGGTCAGTTTTTAATGGTGGGGAAGATAATGTACCCGGGGATGAGACCATTGGCCTTCCACAAGTAAACTGGACACTTTCTCACAATATCAACCTATGGTTCCGGCGGGGCTTGAACCTTCGCTGACAAGAGGTGTGAGACTTCATGGTGATGCTCTAACCACTCGGCAGAGTGTCAAGGAAGTAAGTGCATGTTCAAAGGTGGAATTAGACACAAGGTCTTGTATTTATTTCGTATCCATGTCAAAAAGAATTATTATATGTGACCGTGTTTGTCTGACATTGATTCAGCTGCTAACAAATATTTGAACATGCAAGGTAAAAGTCTTTCGAGTGTTTGACGTAGAGGTCACTCGCATGTTACAACCACGTCAGTTAAATACTGTATTGCAATACATTATTTATTTCATGCCTGAAAAACTATATTTAAGGGTATAAATTGTCATAAAAGTACAATGTAGCTAATTTTGTGTTCAAAGATATTGTTATTGTATTAAAATGGTTTCGAATTACATTGACAATTAAAAAACTTTGTTGATGACAGCTTATATTGCATTAAACTATTTCCTAACGGATTGACTACTGTAAATCCTGTTTTATTCATGTTAATTTTATTTACATGTAATTTTCCAAGAGCTCTCGCATGCGAAAATAAAATGATAACATAATGAACTATGATTATAATAATATAAAAAGTGCATTCGAAATTGCAAAAAAATGTCTTGTGAATAAATTTAGAACTTGTGTTTTGCAAAATAAACCTTCGTGAAAATTTTGGGATTTACAGTAAGTTAACCAACCAAGTAACCATCAAATTACTCTTTCAACTAAACCTAACACATTGTGATGTCACAACTGTTTAACTGTCAATTTTTGTGTCCCCGGCTTGAAAGGTCTGCTGGGGCATAGAGTGTTTGGATCGTTTGTCTGTCTGTTTGTCTGTCTATCCATTATTCCGTCCCGCTTATACCGTATATAAAGTGCACTATTTCAACATTTGTTGGGACGGGGGGGGCTTCGTGTCTCATAAACACATCTTGTTCTCATTAAAGCCAATAATCTTACATTATAAATTAGTTTCAGCTTTTGGTTTTGGGTCATATTTATTAGTACTATCATTGCTTTTGTCATAATACATACTTAGTGACAAATATATAGTGGATATTTGCCATAATTTTATGAATAACATTTATTTCATTGTATAAGAGGAAAGAATATTTGACACAAGTGTGTAGCATTGATTTTGTATGGAATGTTATTTTTCACTCTGAAAAAAACAAAACAATTAAAATTGAAAAGTCCTCACTAACAAAAATGTAATATAATTTTTGTTGATGAAAGATTTTCATATTTAATAAGTCCAGTCTTGTCGCATTGTCATTATTTGCAAAAATATATTCACCTTCAGTTTATTCTACTTAATTTTCAGGTCACTTTTGGTTGGGCATTTTTGTCAGCATAATGCATATTTTATTTTGTTGTCATGGTTACCCACTTATTTTCATGAAAATTACCCAAGTGGAAAGGTATTATATAGATAGCTAAGGATATTACTGAGTGCAGTGTATGTATTTGAAGGGCAATGGAAATTGATGCTTAATAAATGCAGTGTTTTCCTAAAATATATTCTTCAGTGGAACTGTCAGTTAATTGAACAAAATCCTGCTCATAAGGGAAGTAAAATTTGTATTGAAACCTAATGGGAAAAGAGTAAACAGGAAAGGTCTTTAGATGTTAAAATACTTATTTTCCTCAACATTTTTTCAACATTTTGGTATGCAGTTACTGGGCTTAATTTTCATTGTTGATGTGTAATTTACTTATCTTCTATATATTTGTGAAGATAGAAACTAACAACTACTGATACATGTAATGTGCCTTTGGTTTCCAATTAATATATTAATATTACCCAGTACACATTTACTGGACCATTTTCACTATCAGCTCCTTCCTGCTGACTCATCAAAACAAAAGTAATTCAATTCTTTCTGATTGAAAAAATGGATTTTATTATTAGTTATCTATTCATTATTTTTTCAACAGTAAATAAAATCCTACTAGTAATCAGCACCTTATGTTGTTTACATTGTGTCATACATTATGGTGTACTGATGAACCGAGTGTTTGAATATATATTTTTAGGTTGACCATGGTTCAGCTTGTCTTCGAATTCCTTATCTCAAAAGTGAGAATACATGTAGTCATATAACAGATGATCTGAGCTGGGTTTGTTTATACAGCAAAACCAGCTTTAGCAACCACCTGTGTATAAAGACCACCTGGTCTTAAAGGTTTTTTGCTATCCCCAATACTGCCATTTGTGTGCAAATCAACCTCTATATAAAGGCCACCACCCTATAAAGACTGCTTTTGTTGTGTCTTTATATATTAGTTTCACTGTAGTTTTACAATGATATTTTTATGGAATATTGGAATTGTTATGACAATTTTATAGATAAACTGACCATTCCCAATTCTGCAAGGTCAAGGATCCCTAGTGATTTTAACATGCTAAAACAAGAGCTGGCTTGGCTCAGTTGGTCAACTCTTGATCGTGAGGTGATGAGTTCAAGTCCAGTTGGCAGCAGGTCGGTTTCCTGTCCTTCATATGAGACAGTAAAAACTGAGGTCCTGTGTCACAGTAGGTGTTGGCACGTGCACTGCTCAATGGCCGTAAGTGCCGAGCATGGGCCAAAATTTGAAACCCTTCAATGGCATTTGGTGGCATCTCCATATGAGTGAAAGATTCTTGAGTGGGGCATTAAACAACAATAAACAAACAAACAAACAAAACATAATAGAACAATAAGTCCCTATTAGTCATGATGTGAAATGATTTGCATGCTGTGTCTAAAAGCTTTGATGCTTTATATGTTTTTGAGTGTTACTGTATTTAAGCATAAAGCATTGAGTTTACAGATGTGTTGGTCAGTACCTGATGTAGAAATTATGTCTGAAAAGGGGAGGGGGCAGCAGAGTATCTTGTATCTAAGATGACCCATTATCCTATGTGTACATTATTTCAGGGCTTAGTGATTTTTTTGCCTATGTTCAAAAGTGACCCTATCGTCTAGACTGAGAATATTTCAATACACAAAGATATATACATGTATATATCATATTATGTATTTTTCAGCAAATAGTGAAAACAAATTTAGCTGTTTGAAAAAGGTAGTTTTATTTTGCTAGGAGAAACAGCCTTCAAATGGCTGTAAATTCTACATTTTCCAAAACGTGTCGTAGCTATAGACAATTACTTGTGAAACCAAGTATCTTAAAGATTGGATACTTCATGACATATTTGATTAATTACAGGTCAATCATAGTTGGTAGTATTGCCGAAAGTTTTGCATTTAACATTATACTGTCTTGGTTGCCTTCATATTTCTTAGAGAATTATCCAACGGCCAAGGTAAATCTAATGATTAGTATCTATGCTGATTAAGGAGATTATTTATAATGCACTTGTAACATATACAAGTACCAGAGTGAGTGTTGTGTACATGTATATGATTTTTCTAAAACACTAAAAATATGAAGATACTGAAAAAGACTGAGAGTGACTAGGTGACCTTAATTACCATCTGCCCCTGTCTATTATCATCTGTAAATAATTAAACATTGTTAACATCTGTTTGAAAACTACTTTGCCAATCAACTTTTAAATTTTGTAAGAAACTCTTTTGAATAAGGGAAATATGGGTATATCATTATTAAGTTGTGTTACTTTGGCCATTTGTGTTGGTCCACAACTGCCAAAAATAGCACAATCTTTACAAAATCAGAAAAAAACAGAATACCTAGTTAGAAAGTATGAGTCCCTCTATCAAAATTGTAAAATAAATGACCCCAAGGGCAGGGGTGGAGTTCCTAGGGTGGACCAATATAAACATATAGTGATAATCTTTGCCATGTTGATTATCTACTTTGTCATAAAAGAATTCTTAGGGTAGGTCAGTATAACCATATAATAATAATCTAATTTGTCATAGAAAATATCTTCTATAAATTGGGATGAAAAACTGAATACATCTTATGAAAAGAACATAAAAATAAACCTAAAATTGTTAAATCTATTTTTCTTGGAACAAGAAGTCAATCCTTGGGGTGGGGCAAATGTAGCCATGTGGGCCTACATGATATCATAATAATTTAGGAAAAGAAATTCAATCAAATGTGAGCCGGCCTGGCTCAGTCTGGATCGTGAGGTCGTGAGTTCGAGTCCCGCCGGCGACAGGTTGGTTTCCTGTCTTTCGGATGAGACAGTAAAAGCTGGAGGTCCCGTGTCACAGTAGGTGTTGGCACGTTAAAGAACCCTACTGCTCAATGGCCGTAAGTGCCGAGCATAGGCCAAACTTTGAAGCCCTTCACCGGCATTTGGTGACGTCTCCATATGAGTGAAATATTCTCGAGTGGGACGTTAAACAACAATAAACAAACAAATCAATCAAATGTATCCCTTTTGATAAATTTCATAAAGATATTAACTAAGTACAAGGCCATTAGTTAGGTGCCTGTTTAAGCCCAAAGGCCTCTTGTTTTTCATTGTTGTTATAACTGCTTTAAATTTTTGACCATCACATCTGCACATATATATTTTTATTACCATTTATAACTTCAAAATGCATTTTTGGTGACATTTATTTATAGGGTTTTTGAAATATATTTGTTTCATTGTGTTTATGTTTTTTACTTTAACATTTGAACTACAATAGTTAGATGTTGAACTTTAACCTTTGAAATATAACAGTGAGTTGCTCTACACCTATTAACGTATAGTGCACACTGATGTCTCTTTAAGTGACTTCAGACTTTACTGATATTAGAAAGTAAGTGTTTTAAAACAGGAATGCAGGTTCTACTAAAACCTGTCAAAGGGAGCTAAGTTTTTAAGCTTTCATTTCTTCATATATGCACATGTATATATGAATACAATAATTAACTGTACCTGCAATAAAATTAGCTACCAGACATCCAAATCTTTATATCAGCAATATTCAACTTGCAATAAAATTTATATAAAATTGCCCATGATTGTATATCTGCTACAAACACATGCACATAGCACTCACGCACACTTACATGTCTCTATAAAAGATTTGACACCACTTTATACAATTTTTTTCTCCACAAAACATACATGACTTTTCCTTGGAAAAGTTTGCTTCTAGTGTATTCAGAAGAACTTTACTTATGTTTACACAATTCCCACTTGCATGGTTTTCATTTTACTGCCGGGGTTTAGTCGTCAACCAGTGAGAGGTAGTTCAGGAATAATGTTGTCCATCTTCAAGATCTTGTTGAAATTTTGGCATTTTGGGGTGTACATATATTACGCTATACAGAAGCCAGCAATACTTTATTTCAGCTGTTTAGCACATGGCAGTGAGGTCAAGGTCAAATAACTACCAATACATGGGCAAATAAGTGTCTCATAGTTATCAAACAGTAAGACAGTTTCTCTTCTTGTCTTTCAGGTCCCTTTTAGTTGGACATTTTTGTGAAAATAATGCATTTTATATCCTGTTATCATGGTTACCAACCTATTTCCATGAAAATTTTCCAGATGCAAAGGTACAGAGTCAGTTGCATGCTCAAATTTCAGGATATTGAGTATTTCTATGTTTACTTAAGCTAGTCATTTTTTTTAATTTTTATTTACTGATTTGGAAATACATCTAGGTTCATTATTTGGACTTGTATGACACCACTATTTTTGTTTTGAAAATATACATTTACAGTAAATTTGAGCTAAACTGACGAAGTTTTATTGACAGAAATGATCATCTATGGCATTTGTATTGGCTTTTTTTTTAATTATAACTTTGGTATTGTTAATAATATTTAAATGAAGATCAGCCAAGATTACTGACCTACCTCATGTTTTTTTTTTTAAATTCAATAAAATTAAGTGTGTTTTAAGTAAACAATATATTTCTACTTATTTCAGCCTTTTATCTGGTCTATTTAATAACATACAACAAACCCTATCACAGACAAAAAGCGCTTACACCCTGTACAAATCTGTGTACTTTCCTAGCTTGTCTTTAGTGGTTTGATGCTTTTTCAAACTTATCTTGAAGGATGTTGGTATTATGGTTATAATTTAGCATTTTTTTTTTTTTTCAAAAATGATTTTGGTAAGTTCTCAGTATTACCAGTTTGAAGAAATTTGGGACCACCTCTTGAAGAAAATAAAAATATTCACTTACCAATATGAGCACAGATTGAGAGCATATTTTGAGTAAAAAAAATGTTTGGTGTACTGTGGTGTAGGGACTTTACGTATTTGGCATTGATAATTCAGAAGTAGAAGATGAAAAATGCTCTGATACAGTACTTGGTGAATTACCCTTGAAAATTTAAATATATAAGTTTTGGTACATCACTATTACCATGTGATAGTAATAGAATGTTACATATCACCAAGATTCAAGATATACATTTGTAACATCACCACATCCTACTTGATATTCTTTATAACATTGCAATTGGTTATGTAGAAATATACTAAAATAAGTATTTATTAAAGTATACTTTGATTGACCTGATGCATGGCTTCACTTTCATTTTATTTCTTTTCCAAATTTTAATGTTTTTAATCTATTCAAGATTCAAATGAGGGGGCTTATTATTTAGCATGCATTCTTTTCTTGTGACTTTATAAATAACTATCAATTTATAACAAAGTAATTGACCATAATACTGATTTTGATTGGCTCATAATGAGCTCAATATTTAACTTTGGACCTAACTTTTAATTTGTAAATGATGGGTACATTATACACCACTATTTTGGGTACTTTCTGTTATAACCAAGGTCATCGTTATGACCATTCAAGATCAGTAACATTGACATGGTCATAATTAGCACCATTCAAGGTCAATGACATTGTTGCTATTTGGCATTCAGAAACACTTAATATCTTTATACAATTTTTTCCCTAATAAATTGCTTGTAGTCAGGAGTGCATCTGAAATGTTTTTGTAATTTGATACTTTATAGTTGATCTTGCAATTGTAATAACTACCATTACTTATTAATATAAATGCAATTATAATTCCTATAATATTGTTAATGATTTTTAGTCAGTCATTACTCTGTCATAATTTAAAGCTATAAATATTGTAAAGAGATGAAAATGAAATAATTCCACCATAAGAGCTATATATTGTCTGATTCACATAAGATGGCAGGGCGGAGTAACCTTTTGATAATCAAAAGGATGATTCTACTGACTTTTCAGTTATGACAAGCTGCATGGGAAAAATGTTTTACTTTTCATTTAATACTCTCTTATGTATGGTGACAAGTAGGAACGATTACTCTAGTCAGTGTAATTTTAATGTTAAGCTTTATTACCTAAAATTTAAACTTGTCCAGATTAAGAAAGAGTTCACAAGACTCCGCCCCGCCAGGTTATTTGGATTTTACTATACATTATACAAGATATTTATGTAATAAGAAAAAGAATGCTTTTTCTGATTTTCTGTTTTTATTTACAGGGCTGGGTGTTTAATGTTGTACCCTGGGTTGTTACCATGTTTAGCTCAATATTTAGTGGCTGGTTAGCAGATTTTATGTTAGCTAAAGGTGAGTTTAGTATGGAATGTTACAGTAGAGAATTCATGTGAACAAATTTTCTTTATATAACTGTCTTTTTCATAATCTGATGAAGCCCACCATCAACAGATGGTGGGCTGTTCAAATCGCCTGCATCCGTGGTCCGTCTGTAGTCTATCCTGAACAATTTTTGTTATCGCTATTTCTCAGAAAGTATTGAAGGGATCTCCTTGAACTTTGACATCAAGGTTCCTTTTGAGGTCTAGTTGTGCATATTACATTTTCAGAGATATCATAATCCAACATAGCCAACAAGCGGTCATCTCAGATTTTGACCAAAGGAATTTTGTTACCACTATTTCTCAGAAAAGAGTGATTAGATCTTGTCAAAATTTGACATTTAAAATCTAGTTGTGCATATTGGATTTTCAGAGAGGTCAGCCATCTTGGATTTTGACCATAGGAAGTTTGTTATTGCTATTTCTCAGCAAAGGACTAAAGGGATCTCCATGAAATTTGACACGCAGGTTCCCCCTGTGGTCTTATTGTGCATATGACATATTTAGGGAGATTGGATTCCAACATGGCTGACAGGTGGCCATCTTGGATTTTGAAAGTGGAAGTATGTTACCCCTATTTCTCTGTGAGCACTGAAGGGTATTTGGATGATGACTGACCAATCAATATGGCAGTACTCTGTGCTTAAAAGTGTTCTAAATACTTCATAGCTTATGTTTGAAAGTTTTTGATATACTTGTTGTGTTTTTTTTCGATACCATAAGTAATATTTGGTAGATATTATACACTACAGTCAAAAATGAGATCAGGAGACCCTGCCCCACTAGATTACATGAATTTTACTGTATGGGACTCTTCCTGAATGACTTCTCGGGTAACAGTGCTTCTGAAATATGCCTTATAAGTATTTTATTATATTTGTTTTCAGATTTAAGTCCAAGACATAAAGTAAACCATATAGCTTTAAAACACAAACTTTATTACTTTTCAGGTTTTAGTGTTACCTTTGTTCGCAAGTTTATGGAGGTAAGTTAGTGCTTTATGCTGATAAGTTTATAACTGATAAAAGTGGATATTTAAATCTGATACAGTCTACTATCACTGTACCAGTGATAGAAGTGTAAATCTAGTCAACTGTGATAAATATGTATGGCTACAATGGGTATCTTATTCATGTCGCGAAAAGGAATACTAGTAATTTTTCTGAAAATATTTTGAGATATCATTTTTATTATGCAATATTTTTCTATAAAATCAACTTTCCTGCAAATTTAAATTTTGATTTCATGAATATTCATTGTAATTAGTGTAACTTTCCAACAAATCATTATATAATCAGACTTAAAGTATATCAGTTCTATGAAGGCTACATATTATCTTGTATGATACAAATTCACTTTGAATATCACATTCAATCATGTCAGTCTAGCATATTTTATGGGTGGATACACATTTTTCCAGTGTTCTGATTGTTTAAAATCTTAAAATATGATCAGTTTATGGAAGAGGGGCTGAAAGAGACATAAATGTAAAAGATGTTGGGGAAAAGGAGAAAATATTACAATTAAGATAGAAGCTGATATTTTATTCTATTATTAAAGCATAGTATACTTTAACAAAACAGGAAATGTATTTACTTATACATTCAATTATAATACTCATTATCATCAAATACTAAAGAATTGGAAATCCCCCTATGATAATAAAACCTGTATTTTTTACTTTATACATACTGCATACCAATAGTTCTACCAAGGTAATTTGGCACATTTTAACAAACACAATGGGCCTAAGTGGAATCATAACTTGTTTTCGGCAACAAAAATATTAGAGCTACACTGATACATGGAATCAGGTTTTTTGACAGACCCTGTATGTGCCACTTTACCTTGCTAGACCTATAAGTTCATTAACTGTTGTGTGTTTATTTCTTAAATAATATTTTATTCTGGATTGATTTGAATTTCAGACAATAGCACTATGTGGGACAGCATCAGCACTAGTACTTTTATCCTATACAAGTACTTACACTGGGGCACTGTGGACCATGGCAATAGCTGTAGCGTGTTGTGGGTTCCATAACAGTGGAATATTGGTCAACCCACAGGACATTGCACCTCATTATGCTGGATCTGTGTTTGGTAAGTGTGTATCTATCTTCAGTTACCATCATATAATATTTCATGGTATAGCAGAAATTGTGCAAATGTTGTACTATCAACTTCTATCTACCAGTATGTGTGGTTTTCTTTTCCCCTTGTTCAATAAGCTTAAAGCACTTGCATATGATTAGTTCAGTTTCATCTTGTATATGATTAGTTCAGTTTCATCTTATATATGATTAGTTCAGTTTCATCATGCATAAGATTAGTTCAGTTCAATCATGTATATGATTTTTAGATAATTAAAAATCAAAGTGAAACTGTATTTAATTCTTATTTTAACTCTGAAAATGCTTTTAAAATTCGTTAACAAATGGCTTCTTATTTTGGGGGGTAAAATGTGGTTTTATATGAAATATATACATGTACATTTGTAGTAAAAACATTAAGTGTCCGAATACTTTTGCACCTCTCTGTAGTTCAGTTTCATCATTTATATCAATATATGCAGAATCCAAAATTGAAAAAATAAAATCATTTTAAAATTGTCCGTTTTCTTAATTGAAAATACCTGTGGTTTGATTTAATGTTGAATGCTCTTCATGTATAATGTTTCTTCAATCATATGTAACAATTATGCAAGCCATTTTTGTACTAGTGAATTTTGTAATGTGTAATTGTTAAAAAAAACTTTTAAATATTTCAGGTATTATGAATATGGCAGGTGCAATCCCAGGTAATAATTTTGATATAAGATAAAGCTTCTGTACATTTTAGGTTATTTGACATAATCTATAATTAGGCCTGAATTATATATATATATACATATGTATACTGTTGCATAATATTAATACCATGAAATCAAATGACAAAGAAAATGGATTGTTTGTTCCTTTGGTTTCTCTAGGGTCAAAAGTTTATAATTATTGCTGTATAAATGAAACAATATTGGAGTGACACACAACTCTATTTAAGGAAACAAATCAAAAGCTGAAGTGATATTGATAGATGTCGTCATTGTAGCAATCAGTTGTTTTGTTATTATTGCTTGGATTTATATTTGTATTTGTTGAATGTATCTCACATATAACTACAAATGAAAACAAAACAACAATGACAACAAAACTGGACAACAAATTTTCGTGTTTGTCCATTTTTACTGGATTTGTATCAATGTCCTGGACATTCTATTGATTTATACTTTGGTATCTGAGATTTTTTATATTTTAGGATATGAAAAATAAATATGGCATTTAAATGATGGCTAGTTGTTATCGTGAATTTTGGCAATGTTTAACACTGTAGTAATTATATCCATCTATAGCAATAAGTATAAACACTAGATGTCAATATCCTCAACTTGTGAATGCTTTCATGTTAAACTTTTTGTTAAATGTGTATACATGGCCAGTGTCTTGGTTATAACTGAAAAAAATAATTACATGCTGGCCAAAATCTTATAGGAGTTACTTCTCTTGGAAATAAATATACTTTACAAAGAATGAAGTGTGAGCTTTTTACAAGTAAGTTTTCACAAAAAATAACTGCTCAAGTCAGGTTCCTTGAAAGCTTAAAAAAAAACTTAATGTAATATAACAATGAAGTGAATGTTGGAATATTCATGAATGAACTATAAACAATAAATATTTGAATATGGAATTACCATTCAAGTGTTTGGTCACTTGTTTTTCAATAGTCAATTATTTATTTGTTAATGTTTAACTGTCCACATACTTACTTGTGAACAACACATGAAAAGTTCACAGTAAATATTAGTTTATGTCTGGGTAATGGGAAACACTATGGGTAATTAAAAAAATGAAAGAAAAAGAACTCGGGTATATTATTGTTGAAAAAGATGAATATTCGAATATGATTCAAATAGATGTCACAAATATTTGAATTTTGGTATTTTCTATCGACTTTAGAAACTGTTTTAGACTGCATCATTTCATGTTTTCTACATGCATCATTAAATGTAACTAAACAAATATTTTTTCTTATGCACTACAGGTTTTGTAGGTGTATATATGGCAGGCCATATACTAGAAGTTACAAAGAGCTGGGGAGCAGTTTTCAATCAAACAGCTGGTGTGTGTATATTTGGGTGGCTTGTTTTTACAATATTCGGGACAGGAAAACAGATTATTTGAACACCGATATATTTGTAGCTAATCATAGAGCATGACAGTAAATATGTGATAATTGAATCCGTGCCATTATGACTTTTTAAAGTCAAATTTTCAGTGGACATTGATTTATTTGATATTTGAAAACAAGTGCTACAGAATAAGAAATGGGGTAAAGTGTGATTGAACTTTCCGGTATATTGTTTAATGTAATACTGTGTTTTATTCCCCATCTCACTGAAGTTGGGGAGTAAATGTAGTATTTTGGTTTTTGTTTGTTTATTTGTCCCTCTTGGTAGCAGTTTCGTTTTTATCTAAGTAGTTCAGGTTACTTAGAAATGCTGTTATGTCTGTGAACACCCCTCGAAAGTAAGAGATGTTAATATGTCTACCCCAGTATTTGTTACATTTGGCTTGGAAAATCTTTCTCAAATAAAAAAAACCCCAAAAATTACAAATTTACTAATACAGTATAATATATGGTAAAAATAAATTTGGGGAACTTCTTTATGTCCTTAATACTGTATCCTGTGTATTTTGTAGCCTTAACACTTTGCAATTTGATTGTACTTATACATGTGTAAATTGTAATACAGTCTAATAAACAGAAGTTGGCTAGGCCGTTTACAAGAAAAATCATGACAGATTTTTTTCCAGTATACCAATTTTGATGATTCATTCATTTGAGATAGTATGGTTTTCATATCCATTTTTCTTGTCATAACAAAGTTTTTAATGTAAAACAACGCAAGTACCAAATTTTAAGTATCACACTTAGATGATAGTTGTAGGAAGCTTACCATCATAAGTTCAATAAAAAGCAGATACCATGTTCTGTCAAATATCTGATGGACACAAATTATATTGATATCATAAAAGAATGTTGTAGGGAGCATGAGAGTGTACCATGTTCTGTCAGATATCTGATAGACACAAGGATATTGATATCATAAAAGAATGATGAAGGGAGTGTGCACGTGTACCATGTACTATTAGATATCTGATAGACAGAAGGGATATTGATATCATAAAAGAATGTTGTAGGAAGTGTTATAGTGTACCATGTACCATCAGATGTATGATTGATGCACATGATTTTGATATTATAAAAGAATGTTGTATGGGAGTGTGAGAGTGTACCATGTACTGTCAGATATCTGATAGACACAAATGATTTTGATATTATAAAATAATGTTGTATGGGACATGAGAGTGTACCATGTACTATCAGATATCTGATAGACACATGATTTTGATGTCATAAAAGAATGTTGTATGTAGTGTATAATGCCATCTTATTACTATACAGTACAAAAATATGTAAAATTGAATTCTCATAGACAAATCATACGTTATTAAAGTTGAAATGTTTGAAAATCTTCAATACAAATATTTGATTGATAAAATAAAATATTGTTATTTTTAATTACTACATAAGTGGGATGCATTGGTTTTAGATATGTGTACCCATATTTTGATAAATTATTATATTTTTATGATAATATTACTAAGCAGTTTTTTTTTTTCAAATTTGGTATATGCTTTAAGTTCCATGTAATTGCTTTCTAGTCCACTTGTATTAACAACAGTGGGCATTCAAAGCCAAATGGTTAGAGCATCTCATTTTGAACCACATAGAAGGCATGCAGTCTTAATCAGGTACATTTAAGATCTTCAAAATCAAAGTTATCAGTAAAACAGATGTCATTAGGCATGAATGGCATAAAATTACTATACTACATCACTAATGCCATACAAGTTCATGAACATGACACCTTTCATATTAGGCCTATTTAGTGCTCGCACAAGACTTTTTCTGAGAAGGACTTGGACAAAATTGGCATTAATAATTATGGTAAATGTTGGAGATTGTGTCCCAAAATGTATTATGATTGTTCATTCTGTAGATTTTATTTTAAAACCCAAATCAGCAGCAAATTATGGAATTCATTAAGTTATGAGAATGTAGATATTACCTTTCAGAAATCATCTGATCTTATGATTTATTTAATTTCATCATTATTGTTATTATTTATATTGACTTTTTGCCATATTAACATGCCATTTTTACCATACTTCAGTAGATGCATACATGACTGATATAATACTACACGTGTATAATTGTACCACAAGGAGAATCATTTAAGTGATCATTAAATTGCCCACGTTCATGTGCCTGTTAAGTATGTTTATGTATGATATAATCATGAATCAGTTTGCATTTGACTTATATATTTTATAAACTTAAACTCAAATAAAGTTGATGTGTACTTAGGTTACTTTTTATTTACTTTTAAAAGCTGCTGGGGGAGAGACATTCTATCTGAACATTAGTGTATAATTTACACTTATGTATAAAGGTGAATTACGTTGTTAATCATGTTTTGTTATGTATAGATTAAATGTTCGTTACACTGTAACTGCCATATGTTTTGAAGGTCATGTTGGGGATATATTATATGTATTTTGGTCTGTACGTTTCTCAGTTTGCAAAAATTTGCTTTCCATCAGATAACTTGAGTTTCTTCCTAACCAGTTTCTCTTCAGGAAATCATTATGGAATATTAAATATCACAGGAAATGGACGTAATTCCAAATGTTAAAAAACTGTGATCATGTCAGGAGAGAGAAAAAAAAGTAAAAATAACAACCAGCAATATTAAACTCTTTTACTGTAGGGTTGTAAACATGGAAAAGTTCACATAGAGTTAGTCTTTGCTAATTATGTGAGAAAAGAAAGTTCACTAAAATATAACCACCAGGACAGTTTATACTGTAAAATGTTAAGTTAACACAATTATGTAAAACTATTGTACTGTCCATTTATAACCACAAATTCATTTCATGTGGAATGCTTTGCATAGACAATTCAGAAAAATTAGTCCCAAATGAAAATTTTGTCTACAAGTATTCAATGCCTGACGATCATGTTAAGTATTAGAACCAACCCTTTTCAACATCAAATATATTTTTTGTCATTCTATCAATCCATGAAACAGTTGTTAGAATATTTATGTTTTACTAAGGGCCCAACCTTGATAAATTGTAATTTACAACTCGTGTCCAAAACTAAAAACGAAATCATTCCAGTTTTATTTTGTAATTAATACATTTGTTTTCTTGTAATAACATTTTCTTCATGCTCTAATTATTGAAATCAAAGTATATCCTAGTTTTTATACATGCTAAGTCAGCAAAATTAGAAAATAAGTTTACAATGATGTGACATTATCTGAAATGATTGGTTTTAAATATAAACCCTTGATAGATAGACTTTATCATAGAAAATTGATGCATATTAGCGGTTAACATTTCAAAGAATCTTGTATTACAATTGAATCTCATAGGGTCTGTAATTTTAAAATGACATTAACACAATTTGTGATAAGTTTTCGCTATCACAAAGTGATATTACACAATAGATAATAAACATTGATGTTATATATATATATATCATGTGTATGTCTATGACTTTATGTATATGGGTTAATTGTAGCAGGTCCTTTTTTGTCTTGGTAAACAATTATGTTTGTAAGATTAATTAAATTGTGTGTTTCAATGACCACTTCACTTTCAGGTGTCCATCACAGTGTTATGTGAAGGTACTTACAATAAACAATTTATGTCAAAGAATTACATATCTTTGTTATTTATAGTGGAAAAAAGAAATTACTTTTCTAACTTCGTCTCAATAAAGCCTGCTTTGTCAGACATAAGTAGTACCTGGTACTTTGGTACCAGCAGATAATCTTATACTAAAGTAGTATTTGGCACTGATTACTCCATTTAAAATTCTAAATTCTTCTTAATTTAAGATAGGCATATCTTTTTTACAGTGGTTACTCTCAGACGGTTTTTGGCTATACGTTTAGATATAATATTTGGCCTTGTCTGATACTACTCTCTCTTTAGAAAAACTAATTAAATTATAGCTCAACTGATGAAGTCTAATTGATAGAAACGATCGTCTCGAGCATTATCACTTTGGTATTATGTTTATAATATTTACAACGCATAATGCACTTTTCTTAGCTCACCTTAGTCCTGGCGAAGCAATGTCACGTGGTGAAGAGTACATGCGTGCATCCAGAAACTTGAGACTTCTTTTATGGAAGGTTTCTGGTTGTGGGGGTAACCAAAGCAACCATGATAAAGAAGCATTACTCACGAATACAATAGGTAAGAGTTGAAGGATCGAAAAGGAGAACTGTCAGTGGCGGAAGTTGAGATTCATGGACTTTACCTACAGCTGGTACCCTGTTGCAGTATAAATGAATCTTGGCATTTCAAAACATAAAAATATTTTAGTCGAATATTTTCAAACACTTAAGTATTTCGACAGAAAAATAAACTACTTAGGTGACGTTTTTGTGTTCGTCTTGAAGAAAATATGTGCTACCCCGCCAATATGAGAAGTAAATGTTCGAAGGGTGCAAAGGCAATGTAATATTTAATCAAAGTGGAGGTTTGTGTTCACTCTCTAGGAATTTAATACTTACAAACAATGTAAATGCTAAATTTTAATTTCCCGGTATATCTAATAAATTTTTGTATTTCCTATTGATTGTATGGCAATACGTCACAATTTACCATGATTGATATTTCCAGGTGGTGCCAGAACCGGCCTGGCTCAGTCGGTAGCGTGCTCAACTCTTGATCATGGGATTGTGAGTTCGAGTCCATCCGGCAGCTGGTCTGATTCCTGTCCTTCAGATGAGACGGTACAAACCAAGGTGCCGTCTCACAGTAGGTGTTATCACGTTAAAGAACCTTCACTGCTCAATTACCGTAAGTGTCGAGCATAGGCCAAACTTTGAAGCCCTCCACCGGCATTGGTGACATCTTCATATGAGCTAAAGATTATTGATTGGGACGTTTAACAACAATACAAAAAAAAACCATGTGGAGTCAAGCTCAAATGAGCATGGGTCATAAACATTATATAACAATATCAATACATGTATAGAATAAAGAAGTACCAGTGCATAATCGAAATTTCAAGTCCATTAGAATACTACAAATTGGGTGTAAAATGGTCTCAACACGAATAACAATTTCGAATCCCAAACTGGATGGGACTACATGCTAGGAAGGAGTCAGCGTCTACTGTTGGCATGCATGCCACACTTGTCTCAAGTCGTTTAGCTCTCAGAATAAAATGTTCACAAGAGGAGCATGCATTGGCACAACGTTAAAGTTGTGAAATGAAAATGCCATAGGCAGAAGAAGACGGATATTACTACTCTGGAACGGGAAGTTTTGTGATACGGAAATTGAAATCGTCACATTTGTCATAAAGATGGGTGTGAGTTGCCCGTGAGTAAATCTAGGTAAGAAGCAGATGTGTTGCTCTCTGTCGTCTCGTTGGTCTCATGCTCAAAAGGATACATATGGCCGAGGAAATTATGAAATTCTGGATTATTTATTGAAACGACGTCGTCGATGTACTTGTAGGTAAAACTGAACCGAGCTGATAACTGCTTTTTTTCGTGGAGATCTGAGACTGTATAAATTCCGAATACAAAAAGCCAGAAGGGACTAATTGGTACCCATAGGAATACCGACTATTTACTGGAAAACCTTTCTCGCAAAACCACGAAGATGTTGTCCACTACAAACTTCAGTACCTTGATGCTATCATCTTCAGTGTACTTGTCATTAGAATTAGTGTTCCTTCACAAAATAAGGTTCTTCATGACCTAACACTAAATATTTATATTTAAGATTTCCATCTTTGTATACAAAGGAATTTTGTATGATTTTTAAGTTTCTGGCGAGGAATTGTGTAAAGGGTGGGTCGAAAAGTCAAAAGACTTGAGGTCTGTAATATGTTTGAAATTTGGAGACTTTAGATGTTCCCTTTTGGATTCTTTAGGATCCACGTCTGATTGACCCCGCTTCTTGAATAGGCTGGCATTCCATGTCAGTTATTTGAAATCTTTTCATCCGTATTATTAAGCTTCCTCGATAAGCATTGTTGTTGTACGTGTCATTTTACTATTCATCAATTTACTATCAAAACAAACTTTATGCCCTTGAAATCCATGTGATTAGTGTATTCAAAATTAAAGATTTTTGAAAAGTTGAAATAACAGCTTTAAGAATATAAAAAAATTCAGATACCAAAGTATAAATCAATAGAATGTCCAGGACATAGATACAAATCCGGTAAAATGGACAAACACGGACCTCTGGAAACCAAGAGGTGGGATCAGGTGCCATTGAGGAGTAAGCATCCCCTGTTGACCGAAAATTTTGCTGCTGAAATGTGATGATATTTCTATGATGGCTTTTAATTTATTGATGTGTTCACATTATAACTAGAAGGAAACTGTAATTACTGTAATTACTAATCTGTCTAGTAATTGACACATTTCAAATTGGTATGCATATGCTTGTTGATAATTTGTATGTTCCTTAGGTATTTAGTATTCTAGACGGACTGAAAATTTGATCTTTAGAATGGAATTTCATATCTAGTGGGTTAATATTTTCCATATATTTTATAAAATGACTGAAACAACGGGTCTTTCATCTTTATATCTACCGTTAATTACGTATACCTCTTATAGTTTCAGATCTATCTCTATCGGGTTCTTGCCAACAACCGTCACGTCTAAATATTCAAACTAATACTAAAGTGCAGAAGTTTTCATGGTGAAACTTTCATCCAAATGACACTTGACTTTACCAAGAAAGTGTGTTGAAAGTAAATATACCATCAGACCATATTCACTTTCCGATAAAGCGATAGAGTAAATGCAAGTTGAACTTTGTTTAATTAAAAACATATTTTTCAACAACGATTTTGTGATGTCCTATAAAAGTGACTTGGAAATGATATTTTTTTAAAGCATGCTAGCAATTGATTCGTGTTATCCACCTTTCATAACATGATATGATATTATATTGCATATATTCGATTGCTTAATGCTAGACTGATTCTCTATGACCGACGCAAAGCGTTTAATTCAGAAAGCATGGACTCTATAGCTAATTTTCTCCTATTTCTTTGGGACTTTCGGAGATTTAAAGTCACCAATTGATTGTTTGTTTTACACGACCGTCCCCGGACACATATTTAAATAGTTTGACCTACTTTGCTTTGAGTGCAAATATTGGGAGACTTAACTATTTCCTATACAATAACATTCAAAATTGTACGCGATCGTGTAGGCGTCTTTCGATGTCATGTACATAATTCAAAACCTGATTGTAGTGACTGTAAAATAAATCAACCCGACGCTACACTACAGCAAAGAAAAAGATAAACAGGTATCTTGTTCTGGTAAGCATATACATGTTGATATAAAGATTTACATTTCACAGTTTTCATAATAGCATAGGAGTTTAACCAGTTTCGATGTATAAATAGATACACACATAGAAAAGGGAAAGGCATACGGCAGGGATAAGGTTAGCACAAGTGTGACAACTGTATGTGATACAGCATTGATAGCAAAGGTAGACAAACCATATTTCTGTGCATGGTTTTATAAACAGACAACAGAATATACTGATCTTTACAGCAAATATTTACTGACATTACAAATTCATTTGCATTTATCTTTGTTTTCAGGAGAAGCGTTGCAAGTCTTGAAAATGGCGGAAGTTCGGTTTAAGTTTAACTTGGCAATGTTTTTGGCCATAGTTGCAGCAGAAGTCATGAGTCTTTTGTGGTATACTCATTATTCGCCATGGTTACACAGACTTGGTGGAGAACGTTACCTCATTACTGCTATAATCGCCGATTGTGTTCTTGTCTTTATCCTAAAATACATCAAAGAGTAAGTATAAACATGCTGCTTCGTAATACCGAGCGTCGTATCAAAAATTAACTTCATTTAAAATTAAAACAAATATCGGGATTTGTTTTCTTAACGAGTAACCATAATGCAGTTGTAATACATTGTGTGCTTTAATTAACTGACAACACTAATTAATTAAATGGGGTCTGTTTCATATTTATTCCTTAACTAATTCCTACAACTAGTATAACAATTGGTATGACATGCACACGGAGGCACACTTACTGTAGTACTAAACTATTTATGTTCATTGTTGTGGTTGTTGATGAAAAAGAACCTTTTATACAAAATTATTATTTCCTGAAATCTTTGGATGATCTCCATTAAAGAGAAAATCGAAAGTTTCCACCAAGAACCCCGGGTAGAACATTTCAAATAACGACAGGCCATATTTACAGAAGGCATTATGGTCGTGATAGTAAGTCGGAAATATCGATAGGGGAATCAATAATATGAATGTTGTTTTCCTACGATGGATAGCAATCTGTCAATAGGCATGCGCGGGAGTGTAGATTTCAGTTTCAGCAATTTGTTTTACTTGGCATTTCTCCATAAACAATGACCTTGATAATGGGTCAACTTACAAGCATGATCAGATAGTATCTATAATCAATAAATTACTGAATCCCATTGGAACTGAGGAATGATAAAAATTAAAACAAAAAAATTCGTTGACCACACACACACACACACACACACACACACACACACACACACACATATATATATATATATATATATATATATATATATATATATATATATATATATATATATATACTTATCCTTGAAAGAAGATATAGATATATGCATTGTGAAAAACACTATGAAAAGCTGCTGAGGCCTGCTACGTATACAGTGTTCATGTATTATTTTACATCTGGTTAAATGGGTGATTATGTATATAAAGAATGCATATAAAGAGGGCGTGGAAATGATAACTGCATTGTATTCTTTTCTATATATAGATCGGGCTTCATGAAAAAATATCTTTTTTTCTTTTTATTCGACATTAATATTGGGACACAGTTCAGTAGTTTTTGAAATTACAGAAAGTTTGAGTAAAGTATCAAGTGAAATTCTAAGGTAAACAACGCTTGAATGAACAATCTAGTATGAACGTTAATAATGTTGGTGTAAACTAAAAAATGACAAAGACACTTCATCAATAACCTTTAAATCCAACGTACACAGATAGTTAACAAGTATCAAATTGTTTCTCTACTAGAGAATGAATAGCAAACTCCCCATTCTCAATGTAAACTCGTCATAAAATCACGATTTGAATATTCAATCACATTCTGCACAGGCAAATTTTGTTCGTGTGCATTTCAAGTAAAATTAACCTGATCTAGTACGTGAACATCACGATATTCGTTGTTATACGTTAAATGCATGTTTCAAGTTAAATTTTGTTTCACGTGAACAAAATTTGGCTTCCAGACCATTCAACAAGGAAATGCCACGTAAAATTCATGTTCATCGAGTTTATACGCTAAATGCACGTGAAAATCACGTTAAATGTTAATACATGCGACCTCTGAAAATCCAGAAGTGGGATCAGGTGTCATGAAGGAGTAAGCATATCAGTATATACTTTGCATCTGCATATGAAATGTCCATATAAAAATACGCTCTAATATAATTGATCATTTGCGAGAAACGTGTCCAACATATGAACATTTCATATACAGAGGTAAACTAACTACTGATAAGTTATTGACACAAGGATACAAAACATCGCGTTTCATGTCAACCCTCCGCACATTTTTACGGTCGTTATAATAACCTTGTTTGCGATTTCTCTGTTTCACTAAAAGAAATATTGAGTTACCTGTTCGATGGCAGTTGCTGAGTCGTCTGTACCACTTATGACGAAGATTTCTATTTGGATTTGACTGTGGACTCATGGCGGGTGTAAACGGTCAACAGACTATTCTTATTCCTTCATGGCACCTGTTCCCACCTCTGGATTTCTAGAGGTCCGTATTTGTTCAATATCACTAGATTTGTATATACATCCTGGACATCCTGAAGATTTATAATTTGGTATATAAAATTTTATATACTAGTACTAGTATATACTACTCTGATACCAAATACATGTACAAACAGATGAGTATTCGAATGCGAACTGGATAGTAGTCAGAGATATTCTCATAGTATTTGAATCTAATGACCAAACTCTTCATTTCAGTAAAATAAGACCTTTATTTTCCTTTTTCAGTAATCTATGGCAGCCCCGAAGATGGGAAGATGCAGCAGTACTCAGTATGTGGCTGGCTTTACTTTATTTTGGATTTCAAGCTCCACATGTGGTATACGACACCTACACATTTGCTTACTTTTTCTATCATGTTGTCCATAAATTTGCATTTAGTTTTGTTATGTTATATGTTTTAGAACATTTCAAAAATTACTAAAACATTTACAAGTAATGTTGGAATACGGGCAATACATATACATTTGTATGAAAATACCAAAATGATATTATTTTTAGATTTTTAGACATTGTATAGTATATGTCAAATGTAGTCTTTAATGAAATACTACGCAAATAAAGTAGTTTTGTGCAATTTACACGTCTGTTTTCACTTGTTTGAATGCATTGATATTGATATGGGAAGTACCGTGGATAAAATCCGTATGCTATGAGCCTACACCAATATAGCGAGGTTTTCTTTAACATACAATGCCCTTCTTTTACTGCTCTGTCAAAAGCGTTTTTGAATTGTACAAACGGGCTCATGCAAGTAGAAGATATGTCACTTATACCTTGTTGGTGATTACTTTGTTTCACTAACTGAAATGTTGCGTTACCTGTCCAAAAGTGGTTGTTGAGTCGTCTGTATAGAATGTGACAAGGAGTTTTTCATCACTTATTTCATTTGAATTTGACTGCGGACTCAAGGTGTGTGTGACCGGTCATCTGCGGGTGTTTACTCCTTCATGGCATCTGACGAGAACGTCTTTTTCTAAAACCTAAATACCTGCAAAAATTCAATATAAATCAGCAATGTTAACTAAAACATAGTTTCCTCGTACCTATTTTGATTTGAAAATCAGCCTTATATTTCAACTAAACACTGCCACATGTACATGTGCTCTGTTTCCTGTCGAATGCAATCCTGCTGGTGGGAACATGTGACTGTCGTAGCTTGCCTGCAGATTGAAACCCCAATGGAAGCTAAGCTGATGTTTGTGAGAAAGTTTCTCAGTTTTAAGAGGTCCTATCAACAACGCAGCCCTTTCCATTAACCATTTCAACCCTATTGACTACACAACTTTAGTCGACTTAATCAGCAATCAACTAAACAGAGCGTACCACTCAGATATTCTGGGGTGCAAAGGGTTAATTGGCGTATAAATAATTGAAATTCAAAAATCAATTTTTTTTAGAGGAATTCCGTCGAGGCCCTTTCCTATTAACCCAGTCAACCCTATAGGCACAAAGATAAAGACGAGAAAGAGCGGACACTCAGGTTCAGGGAATGACTGCAAATTGTACGTTGGTTGATACAATCACGAGTTTATAAGAGATCGAGGTTTACGGCTATGCCAACAAGAGACAAACATTGGGCCGAGAAACGGACACAAGATTTGAAGGAAGCAAAATGTCTGTTGGTTGTTTTCATAGGCTTGATCAGCATAAGTAGCAGCATATGGTAGGGACTTCATTGGGATGATTTATAGCAAGTTAGAATTCAAATGCACAAGATGCCTGGATAAAAAGTTAACTACTGTATAGTTGTTTAATTTCACGGAGAGAATATTTTGCGTTCTTCTGAAAGGAACTTATTCACTGGTATTAAGTTTCAAAATTTCAAATTTGAAATTGGTTCAGTGGTTCTTAATAAGAAGTTGAAAATGTATCAGCCAGTCAGACACCTGGGTGGCCATCTTGAGTTTTCGGATCGGCTCAAAAAGCAACAAATCTTGGTCAGGACATCATAAGGAACTTGTGTACCAAGTTTGATGGCAATTGGTTCAGTGGTTCTTAATAAGAAGATGAAAATTTCTCAGCCAATTAGATGTCAGGGCGGCCATTTTGGATAAGATCTGCCCCCAAAACAGCAAAATTTGGTCAAGATATCATAAGGAACATGTGTACCAAGTTTGAAGGCAATCAGTTCAGTGGTTCTTAAGTAGAAGTTGAAAATGTCTCAGCAAATCAGAAACCAGGGCGGCTATCTTGGATTATCGGATCGGTCAAAAAAACAACAACTCTTGGTCCGGACATCATAAAGAACACATGTACCAAGTTTGAAGGAAATCGGTTCAGTGGTTCTTAAGAAGACGTTGAAAAATTCTCTACCAATCAGATGCCAGGGCGGCCATCTTTTGAGTTTTTTATTAATTTTATTATTGTAGTTGTGGGGGGGGGGGGGGGGGGGGGGGGGGGTTGGGGGGGGGGGGGGGGAGGGGGGTGGGTGGGGGGGGGGGGGGGGGTGGGTGGGGGTGGGGGGGGGGGGGGGGGTGGGGGGGGGGGGGGTGGGGGGGGGTGGGGGGGTGGGGTGGGGGGGGGGGGGGGGGGGGGGGGGGGGGGTGGTGGGGGGGGGTTTTGGATCTGCAAAATTTAGTCAGGACATCATAAGGAACATGTGTACCAAGTTTGAAGTCAACTGGTTCAGAAGAATATGTTTAAAATATTTAACGGACGACGATCGACGGACGAAGAACGATTGCAATAGCTCTTATGAGCAATCATGTGAGCTAAAAACTGAAACCCCGCTATCCTTCTGTGTTCATTGATCCAGAAATGATTACCAAGCTGGAAATATTAGGCCTACACAATATTTGTTTGTAAGGCACATTACTACAATTGTCCATAAGAAGAAGTAGGGTTTAATACTACTAAGTACTTCCGGTAATCTTACATACACACGTAGCCCATTTACAATGGAGGAAATATTTCAAAATCATGTGTAATTGTGTCAGTATTACGATCTTTTGATGTACCTGCTACCGATATTGATTTTGAGATACCATATATATATCGAATACCCAAACCATAGAGAAACATAGTAGGATCCAACAAATGTCACAATCTACCTCTATTTATAGCCTACTCCTTATCTAAATACTGACAGAGGTTATGGAGAAACATCAGCAATACTATAAAACTATGGACAGATTTGGCAATATATTTAGATTTAGCCTTGTATGATACCAGTTTTTCGGATCTATACATTTATTTCAAATTTGAGCTGATTAAGTCTTATTGACAGAAACGATCTTACTGAGCATTTGTTTTGGCCTCTTTTGTAAAACTATGAACTTTTAAGAGTGTTGATAATTATGTTTATAATCATTGGGTTATAACTGCTGGTGGCCCTAAGGGTAAACCTAATACCTGATATTTCGGTACCAACCGATGTAATACATCGCGCAGATAGCAACATTTAAATTCTTAACTTCTTCATTCTCATAGACGGATTTGACAATACATTTAGATTTATTATTTTGCCTTGTATGGTAACACTATACATTTATATCAAATTTGAGCTTATGAAGTCTTATTGACAGAAACGATCGTCTTGAGAATTTGTTTTGGCCTATACTTTGGTATTACTAATATTTATAACCATTGTGTCGTTGCCACTGCTAGTGGACCGTTTAAGTCACTAAGGATAAATACCTTTTATTTCGGTACCAGTCTATTATTTTATATTTTAGTCATATTTCACAGAGCACCATTTAAATTGTAAACTTCTCAAAGCTAAGATATTCATTTTTACATTGTCTACTATTAGACGGATTTCACTATAGGCACTACATTTAGATTTCTTATTTGACCTTGTATGATACTACTTTCCGAAATACACATTTTATTAATACATTTAAATTTGAATATCTATTTTTTTATATATATAGTCATTTCTATACTTAGTGATCCAGAAGTAGTACAATATGTACCGGTCCAAGCAGACAAAGTCTCAAATAATATAGTTTTTATTTGCAAAGGACATTACTATAATTGTTTATTAGAAGAGCTAGGGTTTGATACGAATTCTAGTAATCCTACATACACACGTAGCTCACATTCAAAGGATGACATCCTTCAAAATCACGTGTCCGCATCACGCTCTTTTGATGTACCTACAACCGATACTGATTTTGAGCTACCATATTTATATTGGATACCTAAACTTGATAAAGCCCCGTATAAGCAGAGGTACATAGCAGGATCCAGCAAATGTTCAGCAATACTGTACAGTTGCTTATTCCAGAAGCGATGTAAATCAGATGTGGATACTTAAAAATTTTAAACAACTTTTAGAAAATTTAAAGGCACACAATTTTTCTCAAACTCACAGTATCAAAACATACAATTTCGCAACTCTTTACACAACTATTACACATAAAAAAATAAAACAAAGACTTTTCAGCATCATAGACAACTGTTTTTTCACTATATGTGGTACCCGAAAATTTAAATATCTGGTGATTGGTTATCATGATACTTATTTTGTCCAACACTACTCTGATTCTACACATAAATACTCTGAAGTTGATATAAAAAACATGCTGGAATTTCTAATAGAAAATATATATGTAATGTTCGGAGACGTTGTCTTTCAACAAACTGTCGGTATTCCTATGAGAACCAATTGTTCCCCTTTATTGGCCGACCTGATCCTTTAATCATATAAAGCTGACTTCATTCAGAAACTGCTGAATCAAAAGAAGAAAAAGCTAGCAGTGTCTTTTAGTTTCACATTTAGATATATCGACGACGTTTTGTCAATTAATAATGACAATTTTCATACATATGTCAATGCGATATATCCCAGCGAACTAGAAATTAAAGATACAACAGAAGCATTCACACACGCTTCATACTTAGATATTTACTTACTATAGACACAGACGGGAAATTGGCAACTAAGCTATACGATAAACGCGACGATTTCGGCTTTCCCATCGTAAATTTTCCACATTAAAGTAGTAACATCCCACAATCACCCGCATATGGAGTTTATATTTAAAAAATGATCCGATATGCCAGGGCATGTTCAACATATGAAGATTTCATATACAGATGTAAACTACTCACTGACAAATTATCGACACAGGAATATCGAAAACTGCGTTTGATGTCAACATTCCGCAAATTTTACGGTCTATATAATAGTCTTGTTTGCGATTACTCTGTTTCACTGTGGCGAGGATTCGTTCCTCACGTATTTCATTTGGACTTGACTGTGAACTCGCGGCGGGTGTGACCGGTCGACAGGGGATGCTTACTCCTCCATGACACCTGATCCCACTTCTTGGTTTCCAGAGGTCCGTGTTTGTCCATTTTTGCCGGATTTGTATCTGTGTCCTGGACATCCTAAATATTTATACTTTGGTATTTCAGATGTTTTATATGCTATCAAGATATTTATTTCTTCCAACACTACAGATTCAACAAAGAGTACAAAGATACAATGAGGTTGATATAAAAAGTGGTCCAACGTTGTACATTGAGTGAAGAACCCTAACCCAACGTAAAACAACATGTTGGGTCAATGTTGGCCCACTTTACACTTATACATTGAGCCAACGTTGCCTGACAACGTTGATTCAACAATGGACCAATATTATATTTACTGAAAGTCAACGTTTGTGCTACGATGGCCCAACATGAATATTCCATCAATGTTTAGCTAACATTATTTTTTACGTTGGCTCAACTTGGTTCGCCATTGTTCCTAAATTTAATATGCATATAACCAATAAACATTAATTTTGCAATGGCACAACACTTGTTAAACATTCTAAAATTCCATATTGTTCAGTAAGAACTCATGTTTGTTCAATATTGGTCCAATATTTAATCTATGGTAGCAACACTGGAAATACGGCTTGTAAGTACAAGAACTCCCAATGAGTATATATCAATTGTTTTGTAAAATCTCCGAATAAAAACAAGAAGATCAACTTGATTTCAAAATTTAATAGTGATTAAATTTTTAAATGATTGTTTTTCGCTTTTCAATATTTGATTAATGATTACTTAATTGTCATATATGTATGTTCAATTTCAACATTGTCTGATTCATCATCATGAATATTATGGAGATCATCTGACACTTTCTCCTTCCTTTCTCTCCTTTCCTTCCTTTCTCTTTTTTTTCCTTCCTCCTTTTCTGTCTACACTAAAACGCAGTTAGTCCTCTAATGTATCCCCAGTTTCTTTGTTTTGGGCATCTTTACAGATTCTATTTTCTTATACTCTAAAAATACAAACATGCAAATTTTAAAGTAATTTTCAATCTTTTTCCATTTACATGATAGACCTCTAAAAAGGTACCGAACCCATGATCATAAGAAAGATAACTAAATTCGTGTGTAAATTCATTTAGTAAAACACTGAAACAAACATATTTTGGACTAGATACATATAAATTATTGGTAACAATAGTGAATACATAATGCAATATAGTAATTAAACAAAAGAATTCACCTCCCTTACATAACATAAAGTAAAAAACATAAGTAATTATTAAACATAGAATTAACTAGAAGCATAAAACTTACGATTTTCTATTTAATTCTTCAAATAAATTACAACAATTTGGGTTTTTTTCTGATATTTCGTGTTTTTCATGCCTCTAGATTTTTAGTATAAAAATTGACTGCACATATGCTTGACCTGTAAAATTGACCAATACTGCAGATAAAATTTCATGGTAACCATATAAATTGACCAGCCCCATACTGCGAATTGCATTGACCTATGTATACAAGGGGAATGGATTTTTCTCTTACCAGTTTCTAAAACTGTTCCTTATTCCTGTGCACTTTAGAGTGATAATGTAATGAATTAACCGTTGGTTTCATATTTTTGTCACAGTGAACAGACTTATCAGGCTTAGGACAATAAATTTGATATTCAATAACATCGAACAAATGTGCCCCTTTTGAGATTCCTTGATATGAATAAGTTTTATATTATATAGGTATCAAAGCATCCCGGCCCAAACACGCCTCCCTTTAAAAATATGCCCAATGCCAACTGTCATCCAACGATACAACCATTGTCCAACGTTCGCAAAATTTAAAAATTCCAAAATAATTATTACTCAGTTATCTATCTATATTATACGATACGGGCTTATGTTAAATTTTGCCGAATACCGCGACAGAAGAAAAAAAATGCAAAAACGAAGTTCCGATGCCGGGAATCGAACCCGGGCCGCCTGGGTGAAAACCAGGAATCCTAACCACTAGACCACATCGGAGCCGATAGTTACGATGCGTCAAATTTTAAATATAACGTATTGCACGCATAGACGCAAAAGCTGTTATCAAAACATTTGTTGTGCTTTTGATTGGTTAGCATTTACCGCCTCTTACATCAATAGGCTGTTAAATTGTGGCAGAGGAAAACAAGCACCTGAATCTCGAGGGTAAGGAAATCGGATTATTTAAATTGTTTAAGTAGTAGGCCTACTTTGCATATTAATCGTGCAATCTAGATCAACGACTGAATCATAGACAAAATGGTCCGAACAGCGTTTTTTGTTGTTGTTTTTTTTCTTTTCTCTAATCACCCACGCTTATCTGAAGTTTCTCAGTATCTTGCAACACATAACTTCATAAGAATTAGTTGGTCGAACCAGAATCCTGTCGGGCCTAAAATTTTGTTTCCAAGGTAGATTTGAAGTCATTTATCATTTGTATCTGTGTATTGTGTATTACTATTGTGCTTTTAGTTTTGTCTGTGGAAATGGATTCTCATCTTTTTGGTTATTGTCTAAAAATAGATCACATGATAAGCATATACATTATACGAGTTATACCCCTTCTTGCAGAGTAGATTAGATATGGTTACAGCGGCAACGAAGAAGGTATTTTACCATTTTGATTTTTCTTTCCCGTTCTAATGAAAGAAAAATAAAAATAGTAAAATACCTTTTTCGTTTCCGCTGTACCTATCAATCATATATATATATATATCAAATTAAAGAATGCCACACCACAAAACATTTTATAGTTTTATCAGCGATATATAAAGCTAATATTAGCTTTATATATCACTGGTTTTATTAACTTACATAACTTATGATTTTAAATTGCTATTTGCATCTAGGGATACTTTATTAGATGTTGAAATTAGCAAAACTGCAGAATTGAATACAACAAAATTTTAAAATGATCTACACCACATAAGATATTTATGTAATCTGTTATGAAGCTGCATAACACACAGATCATATGATAAATATATATTTATATTGTATATTAGATTTAGAATACTGAAATTCACATTATTTTTGGCGTGTTAGATCAGGCTAGATCTACTGCAGTATGTTTTTTCAAAAGTCAAAATGACATGTTCTTGTAGATCTAGGTCAAACACAAGTAGCAACACATTAATAAGAGCAAAACGCTTTAAGATTTTATATCTCTGTCAAAATTGTTAATTAATCAGAGCTACAAAAATATTGTACATCTTTTATTAGGGCCTACAGTTTTTAATTTTTCTTGTAGATCTAGATCTACATAATATTCCGCAGAATTATCAGTGACATTTAAATAATTATAAAGCCTAAAATGTTTTGACTTTATATATGGCTGGTATTATACATGCATTAGTTATCAAAGGAGTCTTTTTTTATAAAAATTAAATAATGTAAAGAATTTCATTGCAACAGAAATATAAATTTCTCTGATATAAACCCTGAACATACATTGTTTCGCATTTATTTTAGTCAATAGTAACAATAATGTAATGATGTATCATTCTATGTGGGAATTCAAACTTATATAACTCGCAAATAAATTCAAAATAAAATAAATGTTTTAATGTATATTTCCACCAAATCAGGTTCTGTTTAATGTATGTGTTCTCAATGTCACAATATATATATATATATATATATATATATATATATATATATATATATATATATATATATATATTGTATACAAATAATTTAGAACTTATATAAAGGTATAATTTATTTGAAATATTACCAATCGATATTTGATATTTTTTTCAGGGAATAAAGAACAACCATGACAGAATTAAGAATTCAGTTTAGTTTATCCATGATTATAGCTGGAATTTTGGCAGAAGTTGTCAGTGTCTTCTGGTATAACAACCACTCCCCATGGGGACATCGGACAGGGGATCGCTACATGTTGTCCGCCATTGTGTGTGACGCAGGACTTGTTATTGCTGTGAAGTTTATTATGGAGTAAGTTACATGTATCATGACATTATTTTTTCAGCTAATACAAAACAGTGAATTCCTACAAAATTGAAATGTCAGTATTGTTCACAATTTATTATAGCAATTTTCTATTAAAGCACTATGTTCATATGTATAAAGCTATAAAAAAGATACGGAAAAGGAAATTTCTTTAATTGAATATTGGTATTAATTTTATTCCAGTGCGGATATATTTAGAAATATATCAGTATCTTTAAATGATATGAGCTGTCACAGGTGAAAAATTTTACATGCCCATTTTATGTAATATTTTATCTCATATATATTCCAAAGAGACCATCTGGTGGTTAGAATAACAAATGCATGTGTAAAATTGCAACAATCTTGCCAAACATAACCCGTAATATTAGTTATTCTTTGTCGGCCATTACTTTGAGCATTGCAAATTAACTTTTGGTAAATTTTGACGAAGATTACTGAATGTCCAATGAACACATTTGCAGTTAATATACATTCTATTCTTATTACCTTTTGCGTTTATTTTTGTACATCATCATTTTATACCTAAGTCAGGCAAAGTTGGTATTTTCATCATTTCAAAACATTCATTTCTGAAATTGTCCATGTGTCAGGTATATTGGGTGATCTCGACCCATTTTTAATTCGTCCCATTGCATTCTTGCATTTTTGACACATGATCATGAACTGTTCAACTCCATTCGACATGGCGGCGCGATTGTAAAACATGAGGTACGCATATTTTCACAGTTACATGTATATTGTTTTGATTTTGTCAATGTCAGCATTCAGGGTAACATTCTAGATCGGAAAGATTTCTTATAGTGACCTGATATATTTATTCATATATTCATCCGAATCTCTTCAGGTATTTAAAATTGTGTTAAAAGACATATATATTACATCCACTTTCCAATAAAAATCATGTCCTGTATTTTAAAAGTAAATATAAAAATCAGCCGACTTTAACATAGTCTGAGAGCGTAAAGGACTGAGATCCCCTGACCGAATTACGAAATACATTTAAGGCAAAAGAGTTTATCAGAAAGGTCATTGCATACGGAAATAAAGCTGGATTTTTTAAGGTACGAGAAAACTTAAATTCTAATAAAACAAATAACTTAGAAAAGAATATCTTTTACAACGTTTCACATGTTTGATATTGTATTTGAAAACACATAGTTTTATCATATTCTCGACTATTTGTCAGGGGACAAAAATAATCATGGTGACAGCTTATATCGCTTTAAGATGATTTTTTTTTGTCCAGCAGAATGTTTATCCTAATATGCCAGTTTATAACTACACAATGTAATGGGTCTTTGTCGTGGAATATGTTATTTGTTTCAATCCCATTGTTTCTCTTTCTATTCAATAAAATATATGTTTTTAAAACGAGTCATTGATGATTTCTAAATAAAAACCATTTTCTTAAGGTCATCCGGTATTCTGAATGTATACATGTACATGATATGTCAGGTTTACTACTTGGTTGTATTATGTTTAAGACACAAAAAATGTAATATTGTTTAATTACTGCATGTTTTTTTTTCTTTTTTTGTAGTTCATTTTGGTCAATTGGCCGATGGGAGGACGCCTTTGTGTTGGCTCTATCTCTTGCCACCATATATGCCTGTCTAGAGGGACCACACGTGGTGCATAATTCCCGTAGTTTCTCGTGGTTCTTCTTCCACGTTGTACACAAGTTCCTGGTCGTATTTGTCATCGCCATGGCTCTAGTATATTTTAGATATTTAGGCTGAATTTAAGTTTGGGCGCCATATTAGTGATTGTAGTTGATCTTAACACCTAGAAGTTTATATTTAAACTACCTGGAAAACAAGAATTCCTGTGTTTGTTAGTCAATAATATCGCTCATTTAATCTTTATGTATTGCTGTTGATTGTAACATTCTCTTGAGATATCATTAACTTGGATATACGGGTCATTTTACTTGTATTTTCACACCTGTAGTTTCCTGTCGATCTCATAAAAGTAATGAATGTTGTAAACTGATTGTTAGGGAGCTGAATATCTATAAGGGATTCACTTTGTATGAAATCTCTTTCTCTTTACCATACTGTTTTTATGAAACTTGTCATGTTTTATTCACTACATGTTTAAATTATAAAAAAAAAAAATCCAAAATGATAATAATCCTTGCCAAAAAAAAAAAACCTTGCTAAACATTTAGCCAGATGTTAATATCTTATTTCTTCTATTGATGTTAACGTTTATATTTTGATACCGTATAAGGCAAGAATAAACAATCAATTTATTTGATGCCATCTCAAAAACATGTATAACCAGCAAGTTTTTGCGGGATATTTGTTTCCGCCTTTTGTAAAACTATTATTTTGGTATTGTTAATCATATTTTACACTTTTTCAATTTGACCACGCAATATATGTTAACACATTCTTTACAATTTACATTGGCTAGGTATATATTTACCTTTACATATATATTTTCTTTGTTATTATGGAGATCATGATTATTATTTTATATATGCATGTACTCATTTCTGATATTTTATACATTATGGTACACCTCTCTTTTATATTGTATATTAAAATCTAAACTTATGAACGTTTATCTTGTGTTCTTGATGATGATGATTGATGATCATGTGATGTCACTGAATTTTACCTGAACCAGAGACATATATAACACACAGTGATTATTGCAATACATTTTGTATTTGTTTCGTTCGTTTGCAACATTTTGTCTCTCATCAAATAAAGTGAGTCTCGTTCCTTAGATTTCACTTAGAATTGGTATGTTGCTTTATATTCTTGTTATATTCATGTTTTCCGATTCACTCTATGATAAGATGTATTTCAGTCATACTTGTATATCGGAAATTGATTCCTCCAGTGATCCGCGTATGTAGGCCTATATACATTCATGAAATGGAACTACTTGGGAGACTTGTGTTGAAAGTCTTAACAGCAAATTATGAAATATGTTTGAATGAAATTTGAAAATGTATTTTTAATTCATAAAGTAGAAAATTAAAAAAATAACATGGACTATTTTGTTATCCGCGATGTAGATACCGTAAGCTGTTGCTATTCACCTTGGCAACATTGACAAAATGTCCCGGCAATGGAAAAAACGTCGAATGCATGTAAATATAAGGTTTGAATTGCACTTTTATTGCGAGTATGGTTTTATATCGGAAATTGGTATAGGGACATTTTCAACACGAAGCGCTACCGCGCAATAAAATGCAATTCAACTCTTTTTTTAAATGGACTTTGAGTTTTGGTTATCCATTGATGCTTCTTCATTCTACAGGAATGTACTTTATAATGATGTCTAGGATGAGTTCGATTAAAGGCATACAAGGCTGTCATTTTGATAAACAAAAAAGCCGAAATCGTCGCGTTTGTCGTATAGCTTAGTTGCTAATTTCTCGTCTGTGTCTATAGTAAGTAAAATGTCTTAGAATGAAGCGTGTGTGCCGACAGTTTGTTGAAAGACCACGTCTCCGAACATTACAAATATATTTATGTGTAGAATCGGTGGTGTTGGACAAAATAAGTATACTGATAGCCAACACCAGAACGTACTGAATTAATAATTCCAACATTCAAAAAGAGAACAAGACAATTATTAATGAATAATGTCAGGAAAACACGTGAAATTTGAGAATCCATGTGGAACAACAAATGGAAAGAATAATAAATTTCAAAATTTTACAAGGAATTATGTCAATAATATCGCATGCAACAAAAATTCGAAAAAATATTTGAGATTGCGGAATCTTCAACCACAGCTAATTTTAGATTAATCAAAGGTAATGAAGTAATGGTATTCACGTATGTCCAAACAGGGAATCAGTAGAAATGTCTCCAGCTGAGAGTCGGATAAAATTAGTGTGATGTAATTAGTACTTCCTGTCCATGCAGTATTGACCTGTACCAAATGTTTACATGTCTTGTAAATAAACACTAGACCCATATGTCTAACAGCAGCCATGAATTCACTTATACTTTTATATATAATGCAGCTATCACAACATGGTATCATACTTATCACGATAGCATATGACCTAACTTTTGCATGCAAATATTATAAACATACTACCAAAGTTATAAAGCTCAAGACGATATCGTTTCTATCATGTAAACAAGATATCTTATTATCGGTAGTCGAACAACTTACTACACACCAACAAATAACATAATATACAGATTAGGTGTGTTGATCATAGAAACTGGACAGTGTGAGTATAATGTACTGGATAAATACAGAGTGTAAATACATTTAGATATAAAAAATAATTACAGTGGAATATCACTTTTCACTAGGCGTTCTGGAGCAGATAGATGAAACACATCCAAATTTTCCTTCATTTTCAACTTTTTCAAAATCACACCACTACCGTTGAGTGGTTGACAACTGTCTTTGTACTTGATATTAATATGTATGTGACCTTTTAAGCTAACGTTTCCCTTCATCGGCTGAAATGCAGTAAAACATGGGTTCCACATAGCATTCATTACTATACATATAGACGTTGCGAATTTTCATTTCACTGACGCTGGACTTTGTATTTCTAAAACACCATCCTCGTTAACCAATCCATCACGACTTGCACGAAGATGATGATATTTAGAATTAATGATAAAGCCATTTGGATAAACATTGAATCCTGTTTTCATTTCATAATTTTCTCTCGCTGTAAGTTCACGTTCAATCCCCCAGTCTGTGTAGTTGGAATTAGGGAACGATGAATATCCCAATACAGTTTTTAAAACACTGTCATGTTTAGTATCAGATTTCAATTTACAGATTCTTCAAAAAAGGGATGAATTAATTCGCTCTTTCTTTGCTTCAAACCACAATAGATTTTGTTGACCAGTTTTTCCATAATTATTCTACAAGTCTCATCACTGAGCTGTATACTCTGAAGCATAGTTTCAATTACCGTTTTGCATTTGTCAGATCCACGTTATCATGGATATGAAAACTGATCTGATTAAGTCTTTTTTTATTTACTAAAAATGATAACTATCCTATAATAAAGTTTGTTTTTTCGTAGCTTTTCTGCCAAACGTTCAATATTGACACTGTACTTACAATCATCACTCCAGTAGTCTTTGATTTTTCTCGTTGAGTCTTGAACTGTGAGATTTTTTGGTCTCTTCGGTGTTGTCAGGTCACCGTCAGTGGATATATGGGAGGGGGGGTATTTTAAAAAAAATATATTTTGCACTTTTTAAGGCCAATTTTCATGCCATTTTGTTTGGTGGATGTGGGGTGATACTAATTGAAGAACTTTAAAGAGCTCTGAAGAACTCTAGATTTTTGGGAGTTTTAGTGGATGTCATTAAGTCGTTCTTACTTAGAATCAGTTAATTCAATACAAACACCTTACATATATGTACTTTTATAGACGAATTGAATTTCATAGATTTTTGATAGAAATAATACAAGTTATGCTATTTATATGCAATTTCTCTTTGTGTTTTCTTTGCTTTGATCAAACACTTGTTCCGAATTACTCTTAAACTTTTTATCTAATTATTAATGTAATTTTTGTAAATTTGATTCTTTTTTAAACACATTGATCCTTTCACACCAGCCGTTTTATAGGCCCTATACACGTCGTTTTCTACAAATACGACCGAGTTGCGTCTGCCACTTCGATTTTAGTGGATTGTAAATTTAAAAAAAACTATACACATAACTCTCGTAAAATTTGTAATATTTGGATTGCTTATGGTCTAAAGATTTTGCTATTTTTGCATTGATGAAATTATCAGCATAGTGAAAATAAAGCTAGAGTTCTTTAGGATTCTTTAAAGTTCTTTAGAGTTCTTCATATAGAGTCGTCGGTGGATGTGCATGCCAATTTTCCTTCCATTCTCCAATAAACAATATCCACGATATTATACAATAGAGACACTGTGTGGTTACGTGATTCTGAAATCTATAATTATTTCGATTAGGTGTTTCGCTACCAGTCGATTATTTTATACTGAAGTTATATTTCATACGGATAGCACTATTAAAAACTAAGATAGTCACCCTTTTACATTGGTTCTTCTATCATGTTTCCACTTTTTGATTTACCAGGGGGTTTAAAACTATACATTTATTTTAAACTCGAACTCAGCTGATTAAGTCTAATTGATAGAAACAATTGTTTTAAACATTTGCTTTTGCTTTTCTTTTGCAAAATTAAAAACAAAATGTATTATGTTTATAATGGTGATACATGCAAGTTTACATGTAACATTCCTGCAGCTCCTTCCCCCCAGTTAACATAATTACATGTATATGCCACTAATATATTTAAATTGTATGTATTTCACTTCTTACTTTGTCTATTAATCATTTTTCTCTTTTTCAAGTTTTCAATATTTCATACAAGAAGAGCATCTGTGCCTTTACATTTTTGTACAATTTTTTGGGTTTCAAATTGGGTACACATGTGCTAGATGTCTTGTTATATTGTGCTTTCCTGTACATGTCTTATTTTATGATATGTTACATTGTTCATAGACAAATCAATCATTTTGACATTATGTGTTTTTGATAAAGTTTGTTCTTTGTTTAAGCTACACATATACAGGAGCTCCAATATCATGAAATGAGGATTTAAAGAGTGTTGAAGGCCAGCTTTTGTAAACAAATGAGGTTGTCGGAGTCATTCGTAGGTCATTGTATCTCGAAAGAGCAGTTACCTCCATAGCTTTCATTCGTGTTATATTGTGAACCTTGACCAGAAGTGTACATAGTCATTTGTATAGGTTAGGTTTCAGCTTGGCTCGAACCTGCATAATGCTCTGAGAGACTCAGAATGGGTCACTATGGCTGTACGTTTCCATACATTTTCCACTGGCCTGACAAATCATTTAAATTATTAACTATCATTTTGTTTTTGATAAAGTTGAAGAGATTAAAAGGCGGATTCAGTTTGTCGAACCTGCCCAAGTGAGATACTCATCACATATAGATTTTTCGAACTACCAGTGAGTAATTGTTCAAAGTTTCTCACAAAATCATGAGCTTGGCTCGATGTGACCAGAAGTTTTTGTATTTAAAAATCAGAGTGTTGAAGGCCACACAAAAACAAAATCAGGTTATATGGTAACCTGCAATGACTAGAAGTGAGATACTTTGTTCAAAGTACATGGTACAGGAACCTGCAATGACCAGAGAGATACCCATTGTTCAAAGTTACACTGTAACCTGCAATGGAAGAGATACCACCGTTCAAAGTTTCCTTCCGTAGGTTTCAGCTAAGCAATGACCAGAAGTGACAAATGTTTCTCACAAAATCAATTTCAGCTTAGACCAGAAGTGAGATACTTTGGGGTTTCTCGAAAAATCTGTTATTGATAACCTGCAGTGAGATACTCCATTGTTCAAAGTTTCTCTCCATAGGCTTCAACCAGTTTCCATTGTTGTTTCTCACAAAATCAGGTTAGGTTTCAGCTTGGCTCGAACCTGCAATGACCAGAAGTGAGATACTCCATTGTTCAAAGTTTCTCACAAAATCAGGTTAGATTTCAGCTTGGCTCGAACCTGCAATGACCAGAAGTGAGATACTCCATTGTTCAAAGTTTCTCACAAAATCAGGTTAGGTTTCAGCTTGGCTCGAACCTGCAATGACCAGAAGTGAGATACTCCATTGTTCAAAGTTTCTCACAAAATCAGGTTAGGTTTGGTTTCAACTTGCAATGACTCGAACCCATGCAATTTCTCACCAGAGGTTTCAGAACCTGCAATGACCAGAAGTGAGATACTCCATTGTTCAAAGTTTCTCACAAAATCAGGTTAGGTTTCAGCTTGGCTCGAACCTGCAATGACCAGAAGTGAGATACTCCATGATTCAAAGTACGACGCTCTAACCAAATGGCCACGGAGGCCGCCAAAATGATGTTATTTGTAATAATCATATAATTCTGAAATCTGATGATGAAAAATAAACACTTCACATGACATAGATAAAATTACCATTTGTGTTAGGAACATTAAGTATTAAATGAACTTTGTGTATCTAATACAACAAAATAGTTCAATTGCTATCACTGTAAGCAAATTATTTACACTATTGTACACTTCACAGTTGTAAATGAATGATACGTAAATCTGTGAAAAAAGCAGTATATCTTACATCATGTTCCAAGGGCGCTAACTCTGCTTAAGGGGTATACAATTTTAAAACAATGAAAAATAGTGTTTTTCGATTTGGAGAAATATTTTATGATAAAAATAATATTAAATAGAATTATATGAGATTGAGTAAAAGTGCCCATTGATTATATATTTAGCTAACATAATCTTGAATGTGAATTTGCGAACCATTGCAGTTGACTAAAGTCAATATTGCTGACTTCCTGTAGGTATATGAACCTGTATACTATCACAATGTGTCTGCAGAGCCTGGTCTAGATAACATCCTATATTTCACCGTTGAAGAATTTCAGCTTTCTATAAAGGTGTGTTCGCGTGTATATGTGTATATATTTATCAGCATGCGTGGAAGAGCATTGATGGGATTCCAGAAACCGCAAATCCACAGAATAAGACTTGTATTCGATAACATCTTCAATGCATATCAAAACAAAGTGCTAGTTAAATGCCCTTATTATTGAAAATATATCGTTTTCTGTAGAACTGTCATTCGATAACTTTTGAAAGTAAATGAATGTCCAAACTCACACATATTTCCTTTGATCATGATGTATTTATCACAATGAAAATAAATATTGTGTAATAAGGAGCGCTAGACTTTACATATTTAACACGGTCAGTGAATGAGTAGTGACCATAAGATATACGGAGGTGTTCGAATTTGTGATTTAACGATAATTTGTTTTCATCTTGTGGCAATCCTGTAGTTTTCTGAAATGGGTTAGTTCAATCGTAGCCTACCATATATATATATATATATATATATATATATATATATATATATATATATATATATATATATATATATATATATATATATATCAAGCCAGCAGTTCCTGCCGGTAATACACAAGCCAGCTTAGTGTGTGTGTGTGTGTGTGTGTGTGTGTGTGTGTGTGTGTGTTAGATTAATTTTATATTAGTTTTATATCCTCAGGAACGGACAGGTCATCCCGGAATTTTTATTTTTATTTTGTCCGTGTTGTTAGTCATTTTAGTGCTTTTGCGATGATTTATCTATTAATAGAAATAACAACAACAAAATTGTCGATATTCTTGGAAACAATGGTCTGTCTATTTCTGATGTTGATATTTAATATATTTGTATTAGTACAACAGGCATTTAATTGTTAAACTCGCTTTCCAGTTAAATATAAAATCTCAGATACCAAAGTATAAATCTTTAGGATGATGTAAAATATTGAATATCAGATTTTTTATGATAAGTAATATTGGCTGTAGTTGTGTAGATTTAGTTTCTACTATAAAACGTATGGTTAAACTATGAAAAATCGGCTGATTAAACGAAAATCAGTTGCTTAAATGTTCGTGTTAACTACACGTGGTTAACACACTTCGAGCATTTTCATTGGTCGAAATAGGAATATGAACTATGGCTCATTGGTTGAGCCCGCACCACTTCAGTAATGAAAATGTTTGTACATGAAGTTGCATCAAGCCATTTGTTGGCAATAAAAGTAATTGGAGGGAATGGTAATGTCGGGTTTCCTATAGGTCCACATATTGACGTAATCTGGAGAAATTGTGATTGAAGCGAGGTACAGGTTTGACGCGATTATGAGAGTTCAATGGTGATGCCCAATGGTGTTTAGACGTGATGTAGGCTAATATTCCATACTACGCAAGTTTTCAGTTATGGTAGAAACAAATTCAACAACTCGTGTAAGTTGATTATCATGATAATTCAGTTGTTGAAGATAAAAATTAAAGATGTCAAAGTATTACTCGTCAGGAGCACATTAAACATTGAAAATTCAGAAGTGGGATCAGGTGCCATGGATGAGTAAACTTTCCCTATTATGCACGTTAAACCCACATGGGTCCACCATGAAATTTGAACGGAATGAATGAGGAATAAATCCTCGTTACAATCGGTATAATAGACAATTCAACTACAAACATAATAGAACGTGCACCTTAACATTACAATCGGTATAATAGACAATTCAACTACAAATATAATACAACGTGCACCTCTACATTTTATTTACTAAGCTATAATACCAGTAATCTTACCACTCAAAATTTGCGAAATGTGCACATTAAACGCAATTTTTGACAACAGCTTATCAATAAGTGATTTACCTCCGGATATGAAATGTTGAACAAAACTGGCGTATAGGATCATCTGTGAGGTATATACACAATTTTCAGGCAAAAAGTGATAATGCTAATAATAAGTATCATGAAAACCAATGACTACGTATACCAAAAAATTCCTCTTGATTTTTCATGCGGAAATATTGTTTAAATACTAGATATTTCATATGTTTTGATACTATGAATTTGAGAAAAAGGGTGTTCTAAAATTTCTAAAACCTGTTTGAATTTTCTAGTATGCACAACTAATTTATACCGCTCCAGAAAATGTTTGTTAGTCGAACTCTTAAAGTAAAATTTCAATGTTTTGTCAGAAAATTGCAAAGCTCAGTTAAACAACATCGGGGCTACTCAAATATTCTTTGTTTCAGCGATCTTTTAGGACGGCAATAAGGTGGTAAAGATGACCAAATCACAAACTTCATAAGCGACTATCCGCACATGTACGTTACAACGACTTAATCAACCAAAACTCAGTCACCAAGTAACCCAATACTCAAATTCAATTTTTTTATTCATCGTTTATATTAAATAGTTGTTTGTGAAACATCTAGATGTAACTGACTAGGAAACACATTACTATTGTTTCATCGACATAAAAAAATTGTTCAGACTGATAATTTTCCCGGAAGGATGAAAATATATCTTAGATTTGGTACTGAAAATATCCGTATGTACTCCTATGATCAACTATTGTTAGATATTTCTGAGGTTTTCGTCAGATGAATATACGTGTGTGTGTGTGTGTGTGTGTGTGTGTGTGTGTGTGTGTGTGTGTGTGTGTGTGTGTGTGTGCAGTTACTGCAAACATACTTAGAAATTTAGTTGAGCTTTAGCAATGAGTAAATTAGGTGTTATTGGTCAATGAATGCTTGTCATCTGTGTAGAAATTCGGAAAACACATTTCATTTGAATCCCAATTTCACACCACGACGACAATGATGGTGATAAAGATGATAGTGAATTAACCGCTTCCTATAAAGAGATAAAGATACTACTGACTGAGGTACATGTAAAATTGTATTAGTTCTCCAGTTGAATCATAAATATGAACAATAAATATAATATTATTGGGAAATTGTTTATATTCAGGCCTCGATGCGATCGCTTTTTGAAATTTGAAATGTAGAACCCCAAGAAAAAAGAAAATGTGAACCATCCCTCACGGTTTCAAAAGGAATCTACAAGATGGTTCTTTAGTTTTAATGTTCAAAATGCTCCAAAACATTTCCTGTATGAAGGTAACACCTTTGGAATTATAATGATATCTCCGATAGCTTCCATTCACCTTTAGGGACTGAAAATGAAACACCGATTCATTACTGAGTTAAGGAAAGCTAAAATGAAACAACAAAATGAAAGCTTCACGGTAAAGCAGGAGTACACAGCAAGTTTTAATGTCGATCATGCTAAATCTCTCAAACCTAACGAAACTAAATAACCAGAAACTAAGACCAGTTATAACTTCGCCCTTAATGGTTGTGACAGTTCTTCAGACACACAAAATTGTTGCGCATCTGTGCTATGAAATTGACAAACGTAAATTAAAAAATAAGACTATCAAACACCACTGATAGAAATTCAAAACGATTGTGTTATCCGAAAAATTATGAATCGATGTAACCGAGGGTGAAAGTGTCGTGTATAAACTGGTTCTGTTTTATAAAAAGTTTCGTAAACCTTTCAATTATTGCACCGTAACTGGTTCGAAACCAGATTCGTTTTTCTCGTTTATCACTAGCAGTTTCAAGTTTTTAAAAACCGGCCAAACTACCTGGTTGTTTCAATAGTTTGCAGTTCAAAGCATACAAAGATGGCGGCAAGGAGGCAGTAGAAATATATTTTTTAGAAAACCTTGTTTAATTAATAAAGATTTTGAAAATATGATCGATTAAAAATTAACAATGTTTCAGGTACTGTAAAACTCGACAAAATATACACTAAACCCAGTTTATGTAGGCATACACAGCAAGCTCTATCGTAATGTCGGTCATTTTGAAAACACAGACGTGTCATTTACTGCATAATTTCAAACCTAAAGAAACTAGTTCAAATCACATTAAAATCAGACAAGCGAAACCAATTTTCTGTCAATAAATTCGCACTGACAGTGTTTTATTTGCAGAAATAAAATTTGCTGAATCAGTTGAAATAACGTCATGTACACTGTGTGTATACTATATGTTGCTGATGCGGGTGTTGGATGTTTAAGCTGTACCTATTTTACCACCAAGGTTTAATGAATTGTTTGATGGAAAGATATTGCAAATTAAAAAGAGGATCCCTGTTCTATAACAAGAGTTTTTATAATACATGCTTATTTTGTCAATTTATCTTTATTTCGCAGTTTTAAACTTAACATATTTCGGTTAAGCTGTTTGTGGACAAAGTGTTGGGTCGAAAGATGGGATTAAAGTTAGAGTAAATACACCCCGCGGTACCTCCAAATGCTCCACATATATTCAATGCATTCTCTGCCAGTTTTATTTTTGTCAGTATTTCTTGTTTATCTTTTCATTTTCGCATTTGAAATTGACAAGGATCAGCTACTAAAACCACACATTCGACAATAAACGTGTTGATAATTTCATTATTCTTTAAATGTACATATCTTTTTTTATTTTTGTTGAATGATATAGAGCATTATATCATGTTTAGATAAGGTATTGTATGAGACCTACATTTACAGTTCCTTTTAAGAATTTTTTATATCATTCTCTCCTCCTGTTTATTCTTAACACTATTCTCGATATATTCCATTTGAATTTGACTGTGGACTCGCGGCGGGTGTGGCCGGTCGACAGCAGATGTTTACACCTCCATGGCACGTTACACCTCCGGTCAACTGGGGATGTTTACTCCTGCATGCCACCTGATCCCGCCTCTAGATTTCCAGAGGTCCATGTTTGTACAATATTCACCATATTTGTTTATTGTATCCATCCTGGACATCCTGAAAATTAATACTTTGGTGTATGTGATGTTTTTATATTATTCTTTGAAAAGCTTATCAATGTTGTAGATAAATGTTCATTTGAAACTAAAAACCAATCCAATAACCATTGTTAATGTATTGTTCTGGCTAATAAGATGAAACAATCAGATTTCATATAATGAAAAAGAATTCAAGAGCGATAACTTGCTAGATATATAGTCAAGGATCTGGTTTCCAGGGGCAAGAAAAGTTAAATGAGATGTTTTATCTGTTCATTTGATCAGCGTTTTTAGTATCTTGACGCTTTTATGAGTCTCTCAAGCAGGCATATGGCCTATCTTCGGCGTAATAATATTCTCATTATCTATGACGAATTGATAAAATATTGGATGCTATAAGAACATCAGAAACCGATAGTCAATTTTTAAACGTGAATCATAAAGCTGACCAGGTCCAGTGTTATGTAGTGACCGCTAACAAAAGTTTTGCCATAAATGTACATACCTGTGTAACAAGTATATACTGTGGTGAAATGTGACTGTTATCATGAACGAAAAAAAAATTATAGGTTTGCAAAATTATTAGCTTTTTCAATTATCAATCATATATATTTCTCTGGTACTCAAAGGATGCTTAAATATGAAATGTCATTCGAGTAAAATATCTACTTTTGATTTAAAAAGATTGCAAAGTATTCATGTATCTCTACTTTTTACATATATAGATATAAATGTATAAGTCCTATGACATGTTTAATGTTATTATGATATCAGTAAATGATTTCCATTTACCAAAAGATACATCAAACAGCTTAGCATAAATGACACAAAAATGTGTTGATGTAACTTTTTAATTTTGGAGAGTATCTTATGGCAAACGAGTTCAAGGAATATAATGACATCTAATAAGATCTTCAAAGAAATACATATGAATCTAATGAAAGCTAATATCTAATATATATTATTGAATATCCCTTACAGCGTAATTCTTTAACCCGTTGATAATGTAACAGTGAAAATTATCAACAATTTGTATATAAACTTATTGCCTTACTTTCATATAAATATTATAAACATAATATCAAAGTTTTAGATGCAGGATTTAGAGTAGCTAAACCCAATCTACACGTCGTGACTCAAAGGGCGTTGCTAAAACGATTCGTCTGGGTAGGGGGAATTAGATTCGGGGTAAAGAAATATTTGGTTATTTGTTTTATTTTACGAGAGATGAAAATATTTAGAATAAAAATAAGACAAACAGATAGTTCAATAAAAAATACAAGAAAATGAAACAAAGATAGATGTTCATTAACAATTTTCTACAGTCTCTTTTTTCAGTCTATTTTATTTATTAATACAATTGCGACTGATATATTTTGTAATAAAATAAAATGCCAAAGGGCTGTAGAAATAAAATAGCATTGGCGTTGGGTTCATTTTTCCTATTTAGGTAATACTTAATGTTACTTAAAGGATATAAAAACACAAGGAAACAAGTAGAATGAACAAATTTACTGAAGTGTACAAACAATTTGTGATTTCATGTAAATAACAAAGTTACTGGTGAAATTAGCGTAGTTATATCAGTGATCAGAGATGATACGAGCTTGTTGGCTAGGTCTGATAGTGTTAACAATCACATTGACATTTGCACAAGATTTGTCATAATCATCTCTTTATTTCAATTTCAATCGTATTTGCGTGTAGTAAACAATAGATTACAACTTGTGTATTGTAATAAGCAACAATTTGAGATCAACATCTGCAAATTCAGAATATATTTCAATATTAATAGCATTTTGTATATGCATACATCGCAATGATACTGCAAGTTTTTCAAATCAACGGCCATAAACAAATCCTCTATATTGCCGTTGGGATGTACATACAGTTTTAACTTGCAAAACGCCCTATTACTGTTTTAATGGCGTTTTTTAGTTTTGGAAAAATTGACGCGAATATCAAAATTATCACTTGTTCGAGATTCAAACTAGATGCACCCGAAACAAGTCAATTTTATATGGTAGTTATTATAACCTTTAAAGTAAATGCGTCAAATAAAACGAAATGATCCGGAACATATTAGAACATATAACAATAAAATAATCTGAACACTTCATGTTTCATTTTACTATATTTTAGTTGATCATCTTTTGGATAATACTTTTTACTTGTTTTTACACAAAGTTATTTGTAATGTTTAATGTAGTGTTGTGTAGAAATTTTATGTATCATTGTCTGATTCCCATAATATGACCGAGCGGGGTAACCTTTCGATTATCATACTTATGATTCCACTCACTTGTCGGCTATGACAAGCTGCACAGGAACACCGTTTTATTCCTCACTGAACACTCTCTTATGTTTGGTGACAAGAAGGAACGATTACTGTAGTCAGTTTCATTTTAATCTTATGCTTTATGTACCTAAAATTTAAACTCGTGCAGGTCAAGAATGGGTTCACAATACTGCATCCTGCCAGAAATTTTACTATATATCCCAAAATATATAACTGATGAAGTCCAAACAATTTTGGGGTTCTTTTTTTTTCTTTTTTTTTCTTATTACTTTTCTTGTTGCTTCATCATCATCATCATCATCATCATCATCATCATCATCATCATCGCCGTCATTATTGTCCTGTCCTTCTTTTCTTTATTCTTATTATTCTTTAAAATGAAAAGGTTTCATTCATTTAGTAGCCATTGTTAGCCACATATTACAATAAAATAATCTAAACACTTCATGTTTCATTTTACTATATTTTAGTTGATCATCTTTTGGATAATACTTTTTACTTGTTTTTACACAAAGTTATTTGTAATGTTTAATGTAGTGTTGTGTAGAAATTTTATGTATCATTGTCTGATTCCCATAATATGACCGAGCGGGGTAACCTTTCGATTATCATACTTATGATTCCATTTACTTTTCGGCTATGACAAGCTGCACAGGAACACCGTTTTATTCCTCACTGGACACTCTCTTATGTTTGGTGACAAGAAGGAACTTTACTTTAGTCAGTTTCATTTTAATCTTATGCTTTATGTACCTAAAATTTAAACTCGTGCAGGTCAATACTGCATCCTGCCAGAATTTTTACTATATATCCCAAAATATATAACTGATGAAGTCCAAACAATTTTTGGGTTCTGTTTTTTTTTTCTTTTTTTTCTTATTACTTTTCTTGTTGCTTCATCATCATCATCATCATCATCATCAAAATCATCATCATCATCATCATCATTGCCGTCATTATTGTCCTGTCCTTCTTTTCTTTATTCTTATTATTCTTTAAAATGAAAAGGTTTCATTCATATAGTAGCCATTGTTAGCCACATAAGTTTGAAAAGATTCTCTCTTGCAATAGCAGGTCAATGAAATAAATAATGGAAGTTTTATTGATAAAACGATAGAACAGAACAGAACAGAATAGAATAGATTAGATAGATAGAAAGATAGATAAATATACCTGGTTTTATCCATGTAACTATTTTAATGTAGAGTTGTATCACAACTTGATGCCAAAGGTACTAAAGTCTGTTGACTACTTTTCAATGAATATAGGTTGAGTTTGAAATTTTTAAAATGATGCGTTTTTGAGTTAAAATTCTACATTAGAAACATGTTCAAATGAAGTCTTTAGATGAAGAAAACAGAAGAAATACACCTATATCTATAGTGAATACAAACTAGATGATTGGTAGATACTATATATAGTAATATAATCTTATCACAGTTCTTTACCTTTAAGGCGATTGTACAGTTTTATTATCTTAACAGATGAATGTTGATAACCTTACTTTTTTGTGGGCATTTTACTTTGAGATATGCCCGTGCTTTATGTTCCTCAAAATAATGTAAGATGAATAAAAATTAAACAAACAAAAAGAAAATAATGCAACATATAAAAATATCATTGAGAAAAACAAAGCCAAACAATTGAAAACCATAATTTAATATATTTCACGGATTTTATTTCTTCTCCCGCTGGACTTTTCAATTTTTTTTTTCAACTTCAAATTGTTGAATGATGAATAGACTGGTCTAGTTAATATAAAGTTTTCCATTATATACAGAAACTAAAAAGTGGGGGCTATCGCAGGATACAAAATCAAATTCTTCGCCGATGATACATAGCTGCTTGAATTAAGAAAAGTACAAAATAATTACATATTGTCAATCTTGAAATATTCGATAAATTGAAAGATTTGTACTTTACTTTATTAGTCACTTTTACACTGACATCTACTGTACACGGTGTTCATCCTAAACAGTCGCCATTTAACTGCCGGGCACCGGTTAGTACCGTTAGTCTATTTTATTGCCTTTCCCACATTTTCACATGTTTGACGATAAAACTTTACAAAACTAATTCATTTATAGCTTTTGAAGTTTTGTCCTCAATTATTGTTCGCTTATTTACATTTTTTGAATCTTTTCATTGTTGTAGTATTTACTACTTAAATTTGTTAAAGATACATATCTTTGTCAGTTTACCCAATTCTACCAAAGTTTTGTATTTTCAACTGTGAGCCAAGGATGTGAATAAAATGTATAAATCCATAATTTTTCCAGTTGTTTTCTATGTAAGATATCAATAATTAATTATAACATATGACCTCAAGATGTTCAAAAACATGTCTTTATTATCGCGTGCAAATACATGTCTTTATTATATATATATATATATATATATATATATATATATATATATATATATATATATATATATATATATATATATATATATATATTAATATATTTTATTGCCATATTTTTAACAATGATTTCATTCATCACTACATATGTTTCATGGCTTTTAACATATATAACATCAGCAAATATACATTCTAACATTCGTGCTCTCACACACTGACTGGTTTGTATATATAAGACAGACAATAACGTATGCACACACTGATTCAAAAAAGAGTTAAGGAATTCGATCTTACTTCAAAATCATCTATTTTTCCCTTATTAACAAAGATCTGTTTTTCTACTTTTTGGTAACATTTCAAATATTGAATAAATCCATTGAAAGTTGGGATGCTCTTCTTTATACGTTGTTGATATATATAAAATTTTAGAAGAATGATAATTATATTCTATAAATTAGATATATTCACATTGCCAAAGATAATGTCTCAGTGAGTGATAACCGGATTTTTTCAAATTCAACCAAAAGTTACTTGAACATCTACAACCCGCAAAAAGATGTAAAATAGTTTCTTTTTATTGCCTACTGAAAGTACACAAATCTGATGCAATATATTTAATTTTATTTAAGTATGAGTTTGTTGCTAGTATTCTGTTTATTAATCGATATTATAACCAATGTAATTTTGAGTCCTTAGTCAATGATGTAATTGTTTTCCCCCCAATTACAGTCTACATTTAGGTTCAGAATATTTTCCCATTTAGTTTCATGTTTTGGTTTTTCTTTTGCTAAAGAAATAAAATGACTAAATATATTTTGACAGCCTTTAGTCCTTGACAAAATGACATTTAGGTATTTTGGAATTATAGGCCTTTGAACAAAATTGTACTCCAGAGTCGTTTCGGTATTATTTTTCATGTAACATTTTATTTATCTAATAATGCTTGCATAGGCAAGGAAATCAACATTTAAATTAAATTTTTCATTAAAACTTTCAACACTTAAAAATTCTAAATTTTCATTTTGGAAATCATTGATGATGATATTCCTTTATGAAACCAACTGGCAATGAAAATTTCCTTTCTATCAAATTTTAGAAAATCATTATACCAAATAGGAGTAACTAAAATGTTTTCCTTTACAGTATTTCTAAATTCCAATAAAGATTCAAAAGCATCCTTCCAAAAAGGATTTATGTATTTTAAATTTCTCTTAATGTAATTACAACCCAAGATATGATAAAATGAGAATGAATCTGGAAGATTATCGTTTGATATGTTTTTCCATGTAGAATTGGTAGTTTTAAATCTTCTGATCCATGTAACTTTTGGACTTTTGATGAAAATATTCAAATTGACCATTTTTAAGCCTCCATTACAATACTCTCTAGTTATAAATTTTCTTAATGACCTTAGAGTTCCATATATACTTAAAGAACATTGTATTTATTTCAGAAATTATTTTTGGATCACGGTTTGGTAATGCCATAAACAAATGTATCAATTTTGGTAAATATAGAGTTTTAACAACTGTGATTCTTCCTATAGTAGATACATTTCTTTTAGACCAACCAACAATCAGTTTTCTTATAGAATCTACTTTGTTTTTGTAATTTATAAAAATTATATTTTCCAAATCTACAGAGAAAGTAATTCCAAGAAAAGTAAAAGGATCCTGTGACCATACAATATCATACTTGGAGGCATATTCAAGATTTATCTCTTTTAGCATACCTATTTTGGTGCATCTAGTTTTGTCATAATTTGGTTTTAATCCGGAAAATTTTGCAACTTGATCTACTAGAGAGAATGAATAACGAAGAGACTTTTCAGAACCATCCAAAAGAAGAGCTGTGTCGTCTGCATATTGAATAAGCTTATATTCCTTATCAAATAAACTAATTCCTATAATATCTTTATTCTTTCTAATCATGAGAACCATAATTTCAACGAATAAAAGAAAAATATACGGTGATGCTGGATCACCTTGCCTGCATCCGCGCCCAATTTTAAAAAAATCTGAGAATACCATATTGTATTACACATAATTTTATGTCTGACTGAATTACCTTAACAAGGTTTATGAAATATTCTCCAAAATCAAAAAACTTTAATTCTTTTAGAATGAATTTCCAAGAGATTGAATCAAAAGCCTTTTCAAAGTCAAGGAGAATTATCATACCTGGCTGCTTCAAAATTTATGTTTGGTATATAATATCATACATTAGTCGCGTGTTTTCTCCTATATATGTACCAGAGAGAAAGCCCTTTTGATTTTCGTGTATAAGATTATTCAGGAATGACTTCAGTCGATTTGCAATAATACCAGAGAAAATTTTATATGTTCTATTTAGGAGGAATACTGGTCGGTAGTTCTTAAGAAAGTCACGGGGTTTGTTTCCTTTTGGCAAGATAGAAATTATACCTAATTTCTGTGATGAGGATAGTTCCCCTTTCCTAATACTACAATTATAAGATCTAACAATAAAAACACCTAAATCTATCCAAAAGAATTTGAAAAAATAGCTTGAAATCAACATCTTCTAGTGTATTATCTTGACTTTTGTATAAATTATTATAAAAACCCTTTATTTCATTTAGTATATCATATTGATTTACAATTTTTCATTATCATTATTTCTCAGACTTGTAATATTTTCATTTACAAAATTTCTTTTTTCAAGTGCACAAGAGTTTCCCCCCTGCTCTGTCCATTGTGCCTTAGTTCTTAGAATAAGACCATCCATTATATATATATATATATATATATATATATATATATATATATATATATATATATATAATATATATATATATATATATATATATATATATATATATATATATATATATATATATATATATTGGTTTTAAAATCATCATACCAAAGCGTTTCAATACGTGACCATCGTTCATTTTGTTGACTTACATTTGATCCTCCACAGTGTCTATATCTACATCATCTACATCATCACTTGGTTTCTTGCTTTGGATTGATTAACCAAGTGACGTGACTATTTAAACTCCTTGTCACTCGTCTGTGTGACCCGTGGTCCGTATTCCCAACGACCACCGCACTTATATAAACCGTAGAAAGGTATCCAATTTCACATCTCAGACCATTTACTCTCTATCTGTGCGGACCGGAGATCACCTATGGAAATCTGGAACGATCAGGGACCGAACCAGGGATCTTCATGTTGAATACCTGGCGCTTTACCAACTGTGCTATTCTTTTCTTTTCCTATTGTTATTAGGGTCATCTGACTTCAGGTTGTAATTATTATTATTATTATTATTATTATTATTATCATTATCATTATTATTATTATTATTATTATTATTATTATTATTATTATTATTACTACTACTACTACTACTACTACTACTACTACTACTACTACTACTACTACTACTTATTATTATTATTATTATTATTATTATTATTATTATTATTACTACTACTACTACTACTACTACTACTACTACTACTACTACTACTACTACTACTACTTATTATTATTATTATTATTATTATTATTATTATTATTATTATTATTATTATTATTATTATTATTATTATTATTTTTTTTTTTTTTTTTTTTTTTTTTTTTTATTATTATTGTTGTTCATCATCATCATCATCATCATCATCATCATCGTCATCATCATCATCATCATGTTGTTCTTGTTATTTTAATCATAATTGCTTTCCTTTTTATTATCACCGCTGTTGTTATTTTTTTTTATTATATATCATCATTCATGTGAGGCCCTGAAATATAAAAATTATAATGATTAAAGCGATATGTTTGAATCCAACTGAAAGAGAATTTAAATTTTAATCTCTGTGTTAAGATTCAGTAAAAAGCCACAGTTTAAGACAGAACTAATATCTTTGGGTAAGTTAATCGTGACATTGCTCTATTATTAGAGTTATCTTCACAAAAACTAAGAGATTCAAAGTGATTTTTCTTTATACAAATTGGAAAAAGAAAAACGCACCAAAACTAAGCTTTACTTCAAATATACAGTTTTAATTTACGGTATTGTGCATGCGTACCTGTCCATAGTCTCAATGCACCTAGTCATACTCAGTTGAATCTGTGTGATGGTGCACTATCGTTTAATGGATTTGAAATCATCTTTTGTCCCAAGAGTGTTTCCGTTCAAAGCTTCATATAGTAATCATTTTCATTTGAATAGTTTCATTTGTATGATAAAAAATGAATGTCCATTTTCATACAAAGATGCTCGTTAAAAACATCATATGGATACTTTCATTCGTAACCTATAAATTGCCATGGTACATTGAAAACGTTTCATTGAAACCACATCAAAACATGGCAACGTAATGTTAAAATGTGGATATACGACTACATCTGATGCTGTTGGTAAATGCCACAATTTTAACATATAAATGTATGTATAAGTCTTTAAAACATCTGGAATTCAAGAAAAATAATGTGCTGAATGAAAAACATTAAAATAATGTCTCGCTATACCTGGCATTTCGTTATAAATATATCTGTGTATGTGTACATATATACATTTACGTGTGTGTGTGTGTGTGTGTGTGTGTGTGTGTGTGTGTGTGTGTGTGTGTGTGTGTGTGTGTGTGTGTGTGTGTGTGTGTGTGTGTGTGTGTGTGTGTGTGTGTGTGTGTGTGTGTGTGTGTGTGTGTGTGTGTGACCAATATGAACGGATTCAGGGATCCCAGCATGTTTTGGTGTATTGTAATCCAGTTTAAAGTTAGAAAACATCAAAGACGAAATGATTATTCCACGTGTTAGCCACTGATCACCATAACACGTATTACGTTAGTGCCACTATAAACAATGAATTATAGAATTGTATTGTTGATGGAAAGTGAAGACGGAATTCAAACATTTCTTATTTTACAAGTACAGTTTGCGGAAACATAAACGGATGTTTTTACGACTAAGTGGTTAATATCAGTGCTCTTTATTTTATCTATTTCTCATAGTGTTATCTGCTCGGAAGAGCAATTTTCTATCATCGGAATATACATTAAACATTAAGTAAATATTTGTACAATGTGAATTATAGTGCAAATAAACAGCAGTTAGAAGTAGGTATTATATATAAAACAGCTACTGTTTGCGTGGGACCACTCGTGGTTAGACTTATTATTGGATTAACCATTTATCTATACACTTCTGAATATCAACAATATCTCACATAAACTTATCATTCACAACTTTTAGTAAGGTCAAATATTTATTTTAGCGTAGACTTATGTTTTAGTAACAACTTGATGAGTTGAAAATATGGACTCCATATATATCAACATACTATAATATATAGATAAGTAAAATAAACCTGTAATGAGGAATTTTTCATAATGGGATTAAACAGTGTACCTAAATATTTCGCCCCTTATTATTGTCGCCCACTTACGACAGAACATAATCACCCCTTCTGAAATTCGCTCCAAATCACCAATGTCATTTGGATGGCATGTATAGCCGTGCTTTTACTATTTGAAATTTTCGATTTCTAAGTTAGAAATGACTAAAATTAAATGATAGCGAAAATGTCCAGGTATACGGTCGCTGGTTTATAGCAAAGAGAGAAATCATGAAATGAAGCATAAAGAGAAATAAAAATACCAAATTACATTTTCTTAGTCATTCATATTGCTTTGTGGATATCGTTATCTTCAACACAATAACATTTACGCGAAAACCCGTATATTTTAAATATTTATTATTTAAAATAATGCATATGCATATATCATTATATATTTTTAAATGACAATATTTTCCAAAAATGAAACAAACTTTAAAAAATTTTGCAAATTAGGGTACAACATTTAATATAGGAAAATAAGTTAAAACAAAGATATTATATCATATATGACAAGGATTTGTTCATTTTGATTCGACTGTGAACTCACGGCGGGTGTGACCGGTCAACAATTGATCCTTACTCCTCCGTGATCCCACTTCTTGATTTCAAGAGGTCTGTGTTTGTGCATTTTTTAAACCAGATTTGTACCTATATCCTGGACGTCCTAGTGATTTATACCTTGGTATATGAGACTTTTACATATGAAATAAAAATGATACTGACACGCAAAATAATTGAAATTTCGAATATCTATATCTTTTTATAAACCAACATTAAACATTTTTCATTATTCTGCACATTTACTGGTTAATTAGTGATTTACTCCAAGGCTAAAACCGTATAGTGTAGGTAGATTTTAATTTCTAAGTTTACCTTTAAAATGCAAGTGATATATTCTCTGAAATCCACATAAAATATTGACACAAAAACATGTATAATACATTTACAGACATAACACATGTATCATGTATATAATTAACCTATTTATACTAAAACGTAACCCGAGCTTAGTACAGGTGTGACCAGTGCTCTAACTACTCATATATGTATATATATATATATAATAACTGTATATGTTCATACGTTTACAAGCCCTCCATACAAATTATTGATGTCGAAAATTCAATAGTACACTCCTGAAATAACTTCAATTACACTTACAATTGGGGTTTTCGGAGGAAAATTACAAGGTAAAGTTAAATAAACAAACTTTAGACATAACCATGATTTTTTTTCCTTTATTGTCCTCACATCAATTGGTATAATGTAAGAGAACAGTCTGGTGTAGACTTGATCATAATAATAGGATATTTTCTATTTTACTATCAAGATTTTCAAGCAACTTCTATTTTATTACATCAATTTTTTATATCTCTCAGAAGTCGACCTCTATATTCCACAGTCACTGGATTCTTACCCCGAGGAAATGATAAAACAATGAGTAATGAGAAAAAGCTTTGCCTTGAAATTCAATTATTTCAAAAAGATGTGCTTCAGTATTAATATTGCAGAGAGCTTGAAATTTTGTAATATTTGTAATGGCGTTGGTGAGAGGGTGGAATTGGATAACAGCCACGTGACTAGTCGCAAATATTTTCATCTTATTTCTACAAAATTGTATTCTAAACTTCTGAATTTTATCATCTTGACATTTTACACGTATAAAATACAAAAAGTATCTATAGATGTTAAATGATTCCTTAGTCTATTGTTTTACGTTGTAATACAAATTGTGATAAAAAATAACCGAATTAATAATAGAAATTAGTATCTATGAAATGCTTTAATTTTTAAAAAAATATTTATCAATACAAAATTCGCAAATCGGCACTCTTTAAATGGACATTACCTGTGTTATATGTCATTCTTGTCTTCCTACTGAGACTGATTCACAATAACAAAAGAAAAAGAAATATACACTGACTTAAAATTCTTAAATTCCTATATGTTTTGTGAAAAGTTTGCAAATGATTAATTCGACGTCACTATTTGTATATGCAAACAGTACTGGACGTGACCTTATCTTAACAAAATATATAGAAATACAAGAATGTGTATCATTTACACAATGTGGTAGGTACATCTTTAAATTGTACTTTGATCGAAATGCATATTGAAAAAAAAAAACAAAAACAAATTACATCAATGTTTTTAAAGGGGCACTAGCTGGGTTTACCAAAGAAAATTATTTTGATTATTTCTACTTTAACTACTTGCACTGGTATAAAAATGAATAAGAACTATACACATGCATAAAAATCTTAAAATTCTGTATATGTTGTGTAAATTAGGTCAGGTTAAATGAGGTATTCATATACAAATAGTAAGTTAATCACTTGCAATTGAAAAAGTGCCAAACCGAAGTTCCTGAAGCAATTTTCACAAAATATATAGATAGATAAGAATATTAATCTAAGTAGTAAAAGGAAATTATAAATTGACCAAAAAAAATAGGTAATAATAATAATAATAATAATAATAATAATAATAATAATAAAACAACCCCCAAAAACAACAACAACAACAACAAACACAGCTAATGCCACTGCTGGTGGACCGTTTGAGTTTCCGAGGGTATACATAAACCTAGTACTGGTATTTCGGAACCAACTGATAATCGTAAACAAAAGAAATATTTGGCACGATAACACATTTAAATTTATTTCTAAATTCTTATAAAGCTAGGATAGCCATCTTTTACTGTGGTTACTCTGAGACGGATTTTGATTATACGTTTAAATTTATCATTTGGCCTTGCCTTTTACCACTCTCTCTTTAGAAAATCTATTTAAAATTGGAGCTCAACTGATGAAGTCTAATTGACAGAAACAATCGTCATGGGCATTATAACTTTGGTATTATGTTTATAATATTCTATATTACCGTTGCAAGCCGCGAAAATTAAAGTATTTTCAGAATTTATGTATTCGCGAATATATTTGGAAAGATGTGTATGCGAAAATAAATGATTTAAAGTAGATATACAACTTTTAAAATGATATAACCAGAACGATGACCTGCTAAGTTCATGAAATATATTGTTTTAGAAAATAAGGGAGAATTTACTTCGAAAAAATAAGATATCATAAAAATTTAAAGAAAGATTGCATCAGCTACAGTCAGAAAAATGTATGAACCAAAGACAGGAGGACAAAAGTTTATACCATTATCCTTATGAAGAGGCAGGCATTAAACAACTTTGCTACAAAAACAATTTACATAAATAATATACCAAAAAGAAAAATTTTACCACAGAAATAGAAAATCATATTACATGTATTTCATAAACAAGACTGTACTACAACTTTTAATATAGAGTAAAAAAGTTACAGTATTGGTTCAAAGTCAAAGAAGATCTTCAAAGTAAAGTCACAAGAATGGAAGAGTTCAAACTCATGACCGCTTTGACAATGTGTATAACACTTTAAAAGCCCCCAGAAAACAAAAGACTATTGCACTGGCTTTGTCTTTGTTCTTGTCTTTTGTGAATTGTATATTACTTTTGATGAAATGGATTTTTTATATCCGAAGAGAAATCACATTTCATATTCAGTATCATATGCGTATTTATATATAAATTATCGTTTTTGATATACAAACTGCTGAAAGACGAAGAAAATACTAGATTGGAAAAGCAATTTCACACCAAAGTAGTTTCATTTTTTCATCTTTAATAGGACTCAGGGGTTGATCGAAACACGACCATGCCAATTGTGTAAAAGCGCTTAATATCAGTACATTCTTCAAAACCACACGGTATCCAATGATACAGCGAGAGAACCACTTCAAAACCTTGTTTCCGCTGATTTTGCTGGAGGGAATTTCCAAACCAACGCTCAATTTTCTGCTTTTTAAAACATTCAATAATTATTTCTAATTTCTTTCTGTTTCGTTTTCTTTGTGAAAAAAGATTATTTCCTTGGTAAAATGATATCATTATTAGGTTACGAAGAGTACGTCTCAAGAATTTTTTAGTAAAAGTCTGTATTTTTTTCTGTGGGCGCATAAACTAGAATAGCTGTAGTTCAATATTGGAATAAATCAGATTAAAAATGATCTTAAGTAGTTGTAATTTGTAGAGTATTTTAACGAGTTGTAATGAAACAAGTAATTTTTTAGTTTTGAGGGAAGAACGTTCATGACTCTTGTGTAACAAAGTAAAAAATCATTGATGTAGGGAATCAGATGCCGCCGGGTGCTAGGAATACAAAACGTGGTGCTTGTAGCAGCGTTGTAAATAATAAAAATAATTTTGATCGATTCTTGATTAATCTGTCACTTCAAACTGTTTGAAATTATTAAAAAGATATTTAATTCATATTTATTGATTGAATCAAGTTTGTCAAAGTATGACAATTAGCTTCAAGACAATTGGTTTGCCGTTGTGTTATAAAGGCACTATAATAAATGAAACTGGTTTGGATAAACAAAATCAAAGATTAATTCATTTATATTAAAAACTACAAATATGCGATTTGTTGCTACCGTTAATTCAAAAATCCTATTTTCATATCAACAAATTCAGTGTCTGCCTTTGTTAGTATTAGTTAAAACAAATGAAGAAAATTTGTGTTAATTAATTATTCATGAGACAGGTCGGCACAAAGAAATATAGAATCGCGAGGATATCGATTAGATAATCAATAACCGATACATCATTTCTAATTACAAGTCAGACACGATAAGTATGATCTTTCTACAGCAGCTAAACGTTATGTTTACCACAAAGTAAATACAATGTATATGCATATTCCTATTTCGTGATATCATACATAATCTGTAAAACATAATGGTCCAGAGGCTCTTTCGAAAGTGTTCTCTGATAAAATAATGTTGATCATTTTGTCCCAAGGGTACAATGAAAACACAAGCTAAATTTCTTTTCAGATACACCATGGATTAAACCTAAATATTTTGGAACGGCGCAAAAATATATTTCTACTATTTAATATATTTTTCGTGGAATAACTGACGTGAAATACTTAATGACTCATCTACCCCTGTAGCCACATTTGAACTAACCAATTTCAAAGAATGGTAAAGTCCATTGTTAGAATTCAGGAGTGTATGATTTAGAATCCATATTTGACAACAATGTCACATGCAATATTAACTTGGTTCCCTCCTAAATTATGACATTAGACCATACTAATCATATCTATTGATTTGGATTAGTCCATATGTGACCACAAGTGTTGATGAGGTAAATAAAAAGTATCTACAGTCACATTTAAAAAGTAACTACTTAAGACACTGTGGTTCAGTTGAAAATCAGAACGAACTTGTCCTATAAACAAAACTCGTAGTAGATAAGTTATGGTGTATATAAAATTGTTATTTCAACTGTAGTTGCATGTTTTGAAAGTGGCAGACAATTTTATCATTGATCTGTGGAAGGACAAATAACTGAACCCGGTGACCAAAAGATCTATACCGTTTACTCAGAGGGGTCTATAAAAATTATGTTATCAAATAGAATAATATTTGTATTTGTGTTTTAGTTCGGCATTTAAAAAGTAGGTAGTACAATAATTAACGCTCCCCTGTGTTGCATTCAGTAGTATGAACTTTTATAAGTAAAACCTCAATGACGAATGTACTTTGATTTTGCATAGACCTACACACTATATAGGGTTCATTTCCACGGGTTGAAATTTTGGTTTCTCCGGACACACTCGGGTTATATTTTATTTCGCGGATGGAGGGAAACTTAAGATAAAAGTAGGCTTTGCAAAGGCAGTCCGTAATATATAAAATGTAAATATAATTCTATCAATAACTAATTTACCATTTTTTTTTAAATTAATGAATTTATAAACACTGTGAAAATAGCGAATATAAACACCACAAGTTATTTTCACCTGTACTGTAATGATCACTTAGTTATTAAAACAAAGCTGGCTGAATATGTCCAGCGTAACTGAGCATTACAGTTAGCCATAAAAATCATCTATAATTATTGTTTGTACCAGCTCTCATCATATATAAATCTAGTGTGTCTCAGATAAACATTTAAAAAATATATAATTTAGCTACCTGATAATTTTTGTGTTCTTATTTCTGTATTCTACATCTTTACGTGTCATGTGTCTAGGAACAAATTATAAAAAATCAATTTTTCTTTTATGTCTGGTCAGTTCTGTTGTTCAACCTCCACTTTGTTGGTCTATTTGTTTTCAGTGATTGGTTATAACTATATTCGTTTTATATATTAAATTCCAGCTTTAAAATCCTAGAGAATTATATATCAGTCTGCGTACCCTAAATGTCGCCAATGGCGGTGATTTTCAAGTCTGATTTCAGAACAATCTGAGTATTTCTAAAGAACTAATCACATTTTGAACTGACTTTAATTTGATCTATCAGATAAACGTACTTTACATTGTATTGCCCATACTTTCAGGCAAATCAAAAGGTTTCATACGTCTGCAATGACTTTTTAACTGTTGGTTCATTACAAGGCTCTACTTAATTACTATGGATTTACCATAGAATATTCTAAACAGAATCAACAAGATATATTTTCTGAAAGATACCCAACTTTCCTGATTTTACATTTGTCTTCGTCTAATATGTTGACAATTTAATTCAGAATAATTTTACACATAAGATATGAGTATTATATTTATCCATCTTATTGTATTAGTTTTCTGTTCTTTTCTCATCTCTAATAATATGGATTTCTGTATGTATGTATGTATGTATGTATGTATGTATGTATGTATGTATGTATGTATGTATGTATGTATGTATGTATGTATGTATGTATGTGTGTGTGTATGTGTGTGTATGTATGTATGTATGTGTGTGTATGTATGTATGTATGTATGTATGTATGTATGTATGTATGTATGTATGTATGTATGTATATATGTATGTATGTATGTATGTATGTATGTATGTATGTATGTATGTATGTATGTATGTATGTATGTATGTATGTATGTATGTAAGCGTTTTGAACAGTATATTTTACTTCGTAGTATCTTTCCCCGATTTTGCAGTACTGAGTTGCTAAAACTTTGTGAATGGTTTTCTTGGACATGCTCTTCTGAATCTTTTCTAACCAATATCTCTACCGCGTTAACACCTAATAGTCGCAAATTTTCTTTTGGTTTTTATTGCTTTCTAACTGTTTTCCCGTCATTTTTATGGATCTCCTCTAAGTATTTTCCCAGTTTTTTTACAAGTGTCCGTTTACTGATTTACTACATCTCCTAGCATCGTAGTTTTGTTTGGTTTTCATATTTTGATTACGATAGGTTTGTCCCGATTTGCATTTATTTTGTTATCCAAGAGTAAAACATTTTTCAATTTCGATATTAAACTCAGAACAGGTACAAAATCGCTGAGCAGTTTAAAATTTATAGAATTACAAGGACACAGAAGTATATATAATGTGTGGCTAGTGTAGTATTTACCATTTGAGAAGGACAAGTTAAGTATGGTTCCGTACCAGACGTCAGTATTATGTATTATATCTTGTTAGTTTAACGTTCTAATGCTTGGCTAAAGATGATTATTCCTGGGCATTCATTTCGTAAGTTCAAATGTTCAAATTTAAGTTGTTGTTTTGAAACTTACTTATAGAGATTCCTTTTTAAATACTTATTAACCATGGCACGAATTCCGCTACATGCATAAGCTTTTTGGTGAAGAATATTTTAGAGGTTTAAGTAAAAGAATGACTTTTATTTTTATTGAGCACTTGATTTTTGGCACAAGTTTGGAGTAATCATTAGTCGCACCAATACCTTATAACTTAAAGTTAAGTCTATCGGAAGAATTAGGATTAACACTTCAAAAGTTGGATTACATATAAGTTAATGAAAAATGACCTCAAATTTGAAAATATGTTGTAAAATTAAATCACGGCGTAAAGTGAACATGTATAGTAATGTAGTATTTTGATAAGCACTCCTACAGGCTACGTCAAATACTGGTCGGTCACTTGAACGCCCGACACACATGCACGAGTTTTTCGTACTTCACTTCCGCTAAACTGTCTTTTTATTTGCATTAGCACGTTGTATTTTTATAAAATATAATCTTAGCTTGCAGAAAGTGTTAGCATGCATAAAGTCGGAAAATAAAGTACTTAATAGTTTTCAACTTTGTTCCACATTTCTCTCGAGTGTAAAACATTGCCTTTTATTCATATCAGACATTAATCCGATTTTATAATATCATTTATTTCTTCTTTACTTTACATCTCATTAGATAGATCAGTGACTCTGTCATTTAAACTTTTCAAGCAAACGTTTTATCCATTTATTTCTGTGAAAATATGACTTTGCTATTTATTTTGATTATACTAAACAGTAATATCCAACGGATATGTCTGTACCATTATATTAAGGATGTACTGGTGAATGTAAATACGATAACATTTTGAAATGTTAAACAAATGAAATTATCCAAAGCATTCGTCAATTTCTAAGCATATAAAAGAAACATAATATGAAAAAATAACATTTGCGTAAGATGCTCTTTTCTAGGTAACAGAACACTCTAACATTGAAAAATCATGACAACAATATGAATATGAAATTCAAAATTCGAATATATCGATTGATTGAATTAACTTTTTAGAAACGATTTAACCTTTTACTTGAATTTCAGTAAAAATGTCAATATTCAAACCGGATGTATATATCACGAACTCTTCTGTGCCGGAGGTATATTTCTAACTTTGAACAGCACCTGATATAATCTCTTTATTCGGAAATTAAACTTTATAGGTGAAATTTATGTTTAATAATGAACATTATGTATTTCCGGTGA
>BROG01000115.1:1120000-1202500 GCA_030159075.1 Atrina japonica
TAATAATAATAATAAACTGCTTAACCGGAAGTGATGATGCTTGCAGTTTTCTTTGAGGTTGCAAACTATTATGACACAACGTAACATCTCGAAAAAGATCTGTAATTGTACACAGGGATATAGCTTTTTATATAAACTAAATAAACCAATGCAGAACAATGTCACATCACAAAGTTTTAACTTTTGATATTACTTTAAGTTGCTTTTATGTTCATTTCATCGCATATATTAGTTTACGCAAATTAGAAATTTGACCTATCTATTTAATAATGCGCTAAAAGCATCTTTAAATGGGTATGTGGTAATGGAAACTAATAACGATATCCGGATTTGACTGAAGTACGAATGCAAAGTAATATAAATAATAAGACCTATTAAATACTACCTATGGAGATGGTGTAAGCATTCATCAGCAGTATTACATGTTGTTTTTAAAATGTGAATGTTCTATTGTTTTAGATGATATAATGTTTTAATATATATATATTAAGAAAAAGCTACTTTTTGTCTTATTATATACGGGTACCATGGAAACAGTGAAAATATTCTCACATAGGAAGCTGTGCCAGACATTAAAAAAATGACGTAACTACAGGAACTGAATCTACACCAGTCACATGAATGTATTCAAATCAAACGGTTTTGAGACTTTGTGACGTCATTTTCGGGAATAGTGTTGCCCTTGTGAGAACAATTTTCTCCGCTGCGCTTTATGTCTTTGCTGTCGTTCATATCATTTAGCGGTAATGTGTTTATGTCAAACTCAGTCGCAGACGTACAGGAAGTTACAAAAATTTAACAACTTTTTATTTCATTGTAAGAATAAAGAATATAGGCCTACGATTCTTTTGAGACATTTCTATCAATAAGTTCGCTTCGCTGTACTCTCTGTTACAAACAATGCACAAGGTCCGTCAACAATTATAGAAAGTTCTTTGAAATGGATGCCTTTGGCTTGCCATTTTTATGGTCACCGTCAAGACCGATGTAGTACCATACAATACAATATTGAACATGGTTTAATTTTTAATAATTTGGTCAGCCTTTTAAAGTGGTAAAATGCAACTTCTCCAAAATTTGTACAAGTTCGCAGACCGGGAATTCCTAATCTATTGTTAACTGGGTTGGAATGATCGACACGACATATTAAGAATGATAGTATGACAAAATATTTAAACAGCTAAATGATAAAAAAGAGAAAAAGACACACACAAAAAAGAACAATTATTAAAAAAAAAAGAAAAAAAGTCTAACCAACGTAGCCAAATTTTAACGACGCCAGAATATTCAAGTTTACGGTACTTCATCACTAAGTCTTGCTTTGCAGGTTTAGATACTGGTCTCAAAAGTTAACCTTATAAACACATTCACACACATTAGCTTCAAAACCAATTACGTGTATTGGGTATTGTATGTTATGTATTTTAGTGTATCAATACCTAGATGTAATTGTAGCGAATCTGCTAAGCAATGCTTTAAACATAACCATATCGAGTATATTCACAACCGAAAAGGCTATAATTCGATATTTTCCGCATGGTTTTTATATGCATGTAGTTATATAGAGCATTCATAACGCTTAGAAAACGCTATAGATCTTTTTCAGGCAGTCTTACTTTATTGACGATACTATTTATAAGTAAATAGAAACATTTTATGGTGAAAAATGAAGAGAGTTTTATAAAATTCAACGAAAGGGCACCTACAAGTTGAGGTGTCGTAAAGTATCAGGATTCCACTGGTTGCCGATTATCAGCCAACTAATATTTTCTTGGCGCCATTTGTGGATACGTCTGCTGTTGACGGCACACGATAAGTTAGCTGTATTTGACAACACTCAAGATATAACAATCGATAGCTAGAAACAAAATGGTAGTTAGCGATATCTGTTAAAATCTAAAAAATACACCCTGAATTTACTTTATAATTATGACATTTACTTTGCTGCATAATAAAACTGCAATTTTCTGACCATATCTGACTCTGTATTTATAACAAACCAGTCGATACAAAATAAAGATGTCAGTTGGTTGACTGTGTCACTCTGCGTGGATAAATTGTCGTTTCTCTAATTCAGATAAGGATACAGACATTTTAGATGACTTTTGTTGTTGAAAATCCTGTGTGTATTTGTTTCAAAGTGTGCATAGAGATAAAATTCAATAATACAGCGATATGCTTTCTAGTGTGAAGTAGTAATTTAATCGCTAATTGCTATTTCATAATATTAAAACGTGTCAAGCTATATCTATTAAACAGATATCGGTAATCTAGAGGTATTCCAGGTGGGATTTTCAAATGGCAGTCAAATGGCGGACGGTTGACGTACTCCAGTCATAAAGTTTTATCTCTACTCCAGGCCCTCGGGTATCCTTGACTAACTTATTGCAGTAATGATTAAAACTAACAGATGATGATTGTTTTAGTGATTTCCTAGCCCAGATTCATCTAGCCTCAAGACACAAAGATAGGTGTGCTGGTACGACAAGAGAACAGTATGTGTAAAAATTCATTAGTTTACCTGAAGGCCGAGAGCATATCTCCGGTTAAACGGTCCATATAACATCGATAAATTAAACAGAACAAAAAGATGCATATCAAATGGGAAAATATGTATCCTTCGTAAAATCTAACAAAGGCTTGAGAAAATGAAACTCCAGAAAGTCAAATGATTCTTTTATGATAATCTCCATTCTTAATGGCATTCTCCAATTTAAGACATTGTTTTTCAACTGTGAATTTTTCCTGACAATATTAAACATATCATTGGGCTTGTGGCAAGAAATATGAACTGTAATAGTGCTAAAGCTTATATTGAAAATATCAAGTGTAGGAACACCTATCATGATTTTTATATTTATCTTTTTATCACATTAAGAGCGAAAAAGAAAATGCCTACATAAGTATTGTAAGAAAACGAGTATGTCATTATCATAAATACGTTATACATCTGTGTAAAAGAGTTAAGTGTCTTCTTTGATGTTATTGTGGTTTTTATTGGCCATCTTGTAGTTTATCTATGAACTTCGATCAACGCCAGGAGATATTTGATGGACGTACATGTAAAGATGATTATCATTAAAACTTTGGCATCCGTACTAAATGTATACGGAAAAATATTAATATTTCTTCGAGAGACGGGTAATATGGGGTTATAGTTGTATCTCTTGTTTGGTATATGCAATATTCCTTCTTTCTACGGGTATATACTTACAATGTATATGTTATATAGCTCGTTAAAAGCGAAAGAAACAATCTCATATAGCCTTTCAATGCTACAAAAATCGTAAGGAACTTCCATATACATTTGTTTTTCGTTTACCATTGAAATGTTTAATATATATATATATATATATATATATAGAGAGAGAGAGAGAGAGAGAGAGAGAGAGAGAGAGAGAGAGAGAGAGAGAGAGAGAGAGAGAGACCCACTTATATTAAATCCTGTTACATTGAAATTCCATATTATTTGAAATGAATTTGATACCTATGCCAATTTTCTTTTCAATACCATTATAACCCAGTTATTTAGAAAAAAACATGTTTATTACAAATATATATATATATATATATATATATATATATATATATATATATATATATATATATATATATATATATATATATATATATATACATATAGATAGATAGATAGATAGATAGATAGATAGATAGATAGATATATATTGCATTGCATCTTGGTAATCACTAATTTTACGATTTTATTTTAATACATTCGAGAAATTAATATAAAATGAGTGATGAAGCTATATCAATAAAATGGAACTGTGATGCAGAAAGTATTACTGTTAGTAATATTGTAATTTTCTAAGCCAGGATTTTCATTATAAATTCTCGATTTGAAAACTTTTTGTGAAGCGTGTGATGGTTTTCATATCATGAAAACATAAATGCAAGTTTATATAAAACAACATTAAGCAAATTGATTTTTGTTCTCAAATTGTAAGAATTTTTTTGAAAGAACTGTATATTTATTTTCTAATGTTTTCATAATCTGTTATCAAATATTCCGTAAAAACAGGGAATAAAAGCGTCTTCTCTTTCTTTTTTAAATTTTATGCCTGATTTATTAAAGTTTAGTTCAAGTGGAATAAAATTTACGCGTATTTAACAGAAAATATGGTTAACAAAATATAAACTAGACTGAAGTAAAAACTATGATTCAATAATGCAAATTCTTGTCTAGTTTAATATTTACATCTCCAAGACATTGCCATCAAAAGTAAAATTTGAATAGCAAATAACATGGATGACTTACCTTAAAGTAGCAGAATGATGTATTCAAAACAGTTGATGGTCAAAACAGACTTGTAGATTACACAAAGACTTAATGTCCTTAGATTATGGAACGTTACTATTTAAAACCAATAATAAACTGACAAAAAATAAAGATTTTTGCACATTATTCTCAATTTACAAGTTTATATATATATATATATATATATATATATATATATATATATATATATATATATATATATATATATATATATATATATCTGTGTGTGTGTGTGTGTGTGTGTGTGTGTGTGTGTGTGTGTGTGTGTGTGTGTGTGTGTGTGTGTGTGTGTGTTTCCTCGTAAGAGATGTTATAAGAGAGTCAGAATTGGACCCTGCAGCAAAATTTGATATTTTACAGAGTAAAGTTGGATGGATCTTTGATAGTTGACATGACAGAAGTGTGGTATATGAAGTGATTTTTCCTAATTATGAAAAGTGTGTATGAAAGAAGCATGACTTCGGGGTTTTGTGGTACAATTGGCAGTGAGAAAGGTTATTTGCAATACGAGGGACATCCGTTAATAGGATCAGTAACCTCCAAACAAATCTAAAGCAATTCTTTCAATTATATCGCACTCTTTTTCTTACTTTCGTTTTAATTAAGGATGGGATTAATATCAGAATCCGACCTTCCTGAATTTTGTACAACCATGACCGTTATAAGCCTTTGTAATTATAATGTACCTTGAAGGCAAAATATGAAAAAACTACAGAATTCTGTGGTGAGAAGAGGTTGTTAAAATTTTTCATGATGAGTGTTCTTTACATTGAAGCCAGATTTTTGGAAAGATTTTACTGCTATGATGCTCAATTAGCGAAACAATGGTAACGTGATAGCTGAAATTAAAGAAACGTGTGTCTTTTTACTAATTCCAAGAATACAAATGCCATGCTGTTCGCTTTAGAGAGCTTGAATATATTAACATTTTAGTGTAATATGAAACCACTTTGTTTTATTTATCTTTGTGTCGTAGACAAAAGACAAGAGAAAAAAGAGCAAATTAAAATATTTGTCTTCGTTATTTGCATTTTAAAGTTTCTTTTGCCTCTACATTCTCACAAATTTTGAAAATATATCAGTTTTTTATTCATTGTATTTCATTTTGGTCTTTTTAATCTAATATTCATTCAACGAAACTAGCATTCTTAGAACATTGTTTAACCAATACAAGTCCCCTACCTGTGAAACCGTAATTTAGTGAATAGTAAGCAATAATACGAAACTATAACAAAACTTAAAGAGGAAAAACTGGCAACGGGCGTATACAAAATATATAGTCCCTCTGCGGTTTGACTGGTAAGAAACTAATAAAGAGCTCTTACAGCTATAACGTTTATCACTGTTGGTGACTTTCGTCAGGTCAGTTTTACACTGGTCACTATTTCACATGTTATCAGCCTGTTATTATATTCTAAAGCTACTTACGCAGCCTGGAGTGAAGAAAGTTCAATTATTTGTATATAGCTTGTCTTCTGTTGGATGTGTACGTTTTATTTCAGTAAGAGGCAGGACTTTATGTAATTTAAGTATGATGATAATTTCTCTACTCATGTACTTTAAATAGACCAGCTACTTATGTTCTACTAATCAGAGGTACTTAACTCTATTCTCGAGTACTTTCAAGAAGATAATAACCCGGGTACGAACTTAAAGCATGAATTTCGATACACAAAACATACCAGACTAGTTTACCCAACCACAAGAAGCTTACAAGTTATAAGACCTTCACGACACGGGTTTTTCTTCCATATTCTGACCGCTAAAAATCAGAAATTAAACCATAATCATTGTCAAATTTAATCTTTTATTTTCTGTGACTGTGTAGAGATATTTCAAATCACCCTGTTTTGCCCTTTGGGTTTGTTTGGTTTTTTTTTTTTTTTTTTTGTCAAATTTAAAGCCGCGTTGAGTGGAGGTCAGTTTATTAGGTATAGTCTTAAAGTCATTGTAGCTATCACAAAATGTTTAAAGATCTTAAGGTCATTAGGAATTGAATGGATTTTTGACACCGCGCTGACTTAAAATTTCCATTTCATTAGGTACAATCAAGAGCCTGATCCGCTTTGATCGACCAAGTAAGAATTTTAATTTGAAATGCCCAGGGTTCATGCACATTTTAACTTTTCTTTACGAATTTGAATATAACTCATAATAACAATGCATAGATCTTTAAATTAAACACATTTTAATTTGGGTTTTGTAACCGTAGTATGGAAGATTACCATATGTTTATTGAACTTCAGATCATGATTAGAGGTTAGTATAATGAAATCATGCATATATTTAAATGTTATAATTAACTCCAGGTACCGGTGACTTGTCTTTGGGCTAGATATTGATTTAAACTGCGGTACTGCTAATTGTAAATCAAAATACCAATGACTGAGCTATTGGAATTGTCTGGAATAAATTAACAGTGTTACAGTTGACTATTTCATAATATAAAAAACTGACGAATACTAACGTAAAAATCTACAATATCTACACATTGAAATATAAAAACTGAAAATGACTTTTTAAGTATATAGCTACACTGGAAAAACATGTCGATTCGATAAATCTGGAGGCCGATTTACTAAAGTTAATGTAAAAGCACATGAAAAATGAAATATAAGGAATATTAATTTGATTTTTATTCAGTTAGATATAGACAAATAATGCTCTATATAGCTTTGTAGACATTAAATCCTTGTTAATTAATTTGATTAAGTCCTTTTGTATCTTAAAGGGCACAAGTAGTATGACTGTATCAAGATGAAATACTTGTAAAAGTTGAGTCTATCTTGGTGTTGCTATCGTATCCAGTGTCCAATAAAGGGATCTAGCACATCTGAAATAAAATGAGAAGGTTAATTAATGAAGAAGTATTATCGTATTTAACATTTTAAAAAGTGTTTTTATCAAGACCTTCTTATAAAGTTTAAAGAACGGCCATTAATGACCTTGTACACTATTCGTAACTATCCTAGTGCTATAGCAAAACACTAATTATATAATGATAAATTTATCATTTATCACAAGGTTATGTAAGCCTGAAACTGAAATGATTCAATTCCCTTTGCATAATGAAATCTGAGAATACACAATATTGAATTGAAAATTTGGAAACAACAAGGCTATCTAATATGTCCTTTACGTGAGTTATCTTCGATATACATTATACGGCCCATTATGTCAATGATTTTTTGAAAATAAAACTCGTCTGATATGGGTTGATAATGAAATAAAGATGTCACAGAGGGATATTATATGGAATATACTGAGTTCTAATAGAATGACAAAGTTTCTCGTCTGCTATCAAAGAAAAGGCGGGATTGCTACAGGGACAAACATGTTCTCTAGCTTCGACTGTATGATTTGCTTTCCAGACCGCAGGCGAAAAATGAATTCTCCTGTCACAATCATTAGAGAAACATAAAGTGATTCTTCGCAACAATGCCAGAGGGTTCCCAAAATTAAGTTGATGTGATTAACCAGAGTATTTCGAAGATCCTCTACACTTGTAGTTAAGTTATTAGAGGTGCGAAAGTTATCAAGATTATTTGTAGGAGATCAAAAGGCATGTTATATTGACGATTAATTGCAATTTACACTAATATATCTGGTATAATATTATCACTAGGATTATAGCAATCAAACATTTCAAGAAAATCTGTAAATTTCAAAGGAATATTTAAATAATGAAGAGGGACAGGATTAATTACGATTTTGGAAAAGTGTATTAAATAGCATTTTATTCATTTGTTTTCACAAAAGCATCCCGATAACCATTACTTGACCTAATTATAAGATAAGATATAAAATTTACTGAATAGAATGCTTAACCTGTTATGGGAGGGGCAGGACAATGATAAACCGTATTTTATCACTGTTTTACACATAGGTGTTTCTCAACAGCAGGCGAGATATTGATAAATGAAACATCACAGTATTTGGTGATTCAATTTAAAGACAGTATGTCCATTTGTTCATTTCCACCTCACCCTGCCTTCAAGCAAATTCATATTTAATCCCGCTATGTTTGTTTACCACTCGAAAGAAGGAACACAAAATAAGACAAAGATACAAATGTATACAATAACCATTTTCCAATTGTTAGGTCAGTTTTTATGTTACATATATATGCAAGAGTCATCATTTAGGTCGTTGATATTGAAGCTGATATTGCTCTGAAGGTTTGTTGCGTATGTTTGACTTAATTTACCGGTGCCACTATCATATTGCGGGAAAAGTACACTACAGAAAATAAAGGTAGCACGCTCATACTGGAACGCCTGTCTAAACTCCGTGTTGCAGTAACAGAAATTTGCTCACATAGGCCATTGTTATTGTAACTAAAAGAGACATAGTATTCAATAGTTGCCCACGCCCAGCTGGAAAGCGCCTGGTGTAAAACAATATGTTGGCAGTATATCATTGTTTTTCTTGTTGAAATTCACAACCATTTGAATGTGAATTATTCCAATTTTTCTAAAAAAAAATCATTGTATGCATGGATCGCCCACACATATAACCGCTGTATGTTGCAGTATACAATGGTATTTCATACCACTGTTATTGTATTCGATATATAATGTAGCGAGTTGTAGAAGTAGAGGATCGTTCTCGTGTTAGTATTGTATTTGACAGCAAGGACGTATATGTTTATCAGAATCGTCGAGACCTTTGTATACTGACAGAGTATCATAATGCCTTGTTTTATTATACAAATGTGTCACTAAATGTTTGAAAATATATACCAGGAACGACCCGGACCTGGATTTGGACAGGTGCCTTCAGCTTGCAAGGAGACCTTACATTATAAAAATCATGTAACAATTAAGTTCTTGATCATTTTTTTCACTTAGATTATTTTTATGACTTTGATTAGTTATGTAACCAAATACTAATTTTCAACAAATTGTGTAGATCTACAAAATGAATTATTGTTAAAGCGTAAACATAGATTGCATATGTGTATAAACGGTGTTTACTTTATATAGTATATACTTTATATATATATCGCAACTATGTCGTAAGAAAACACTTTACTTTATTCAGGAATTCGACGCACAGAGTGACCACATGCTTAAAAAAGATCAGTACCTTGTACTCACTGATACGAGGTATGGGAGTTTAAAAGTTTATGTTGAATCCGCTTAATAAGATTTAAAGTTGTTTAAGATCAAAATGGCATGTGAAAGCTATTTTCACAAAGAAACATCGATTCGAGTGATACGTTTAAATGTTAATTGTTCCTCTTGCACTTGCATATTTACATATTTTTGTATTACGGGTTTATCATTTATCTGACATACAATTTAGTTGTGATCCATTGCCAGATAGACACAGCCCTTCGATTGTCCATCCTTTACTTGGTAACTGTTGAATAGTCTATGTCGATTGCGACCTAATGATTTCATTTGTATTTGAATGCGACCTCTAAGTAGGTGCGACTTGTTAGAAGGAATGCATCACATCTGATCCCACTTCCAAATGTTAGAGAGTTCCGAGCTTTTCCAAAATTCACAATGTTTGTAAATTGTCCTAATTATACTCTTCCTAAATTATGAGCCACATATTTGCAAATCTGAAGTAAATGTTTTGAGATATTTCTCAATACTTGGTATGTTACATGCACATATCTAATCCCGACACCCGCGAGATTTACTGATGTTTTGAAATAAAATATGAACCTGAAGCGATGCGTTGTGGTCTACCATGATTAATGAGTCTTGGTCCTGCCCCTGCAGCCGGTGCTTTGAGGTCTACTGATCCATATGATTTTTCATAACTGTGACTCTGAGCCGGTGCGTGAGTTCTTCCATTTTCCTCAATCGCTTATACAAAACTGGAATAATAATTTTGGCGATCTTCTACACTCTGACATTTCCTTAAAAGCCAAAATAAAAATAGGTTCATTCACAGCTTTCGTGATAATTAAAAATATATGTCGTAATTACGTTTTGGGGGCAGGGATGTAGTTAATAGCATTACAAACAATACTATATTACCATTTTGCGATACACAAAAATCAACCCAAGTTTGGCCTGTTTACAAACACAAACAATATATCTATTATTTGTGGAATTCGTATCCCGTGGAGTTTATTATTTTATTGTTCAAGTTACGTGCGAGACCTGGCTCAATCGGTAGCGCGCTAGACTCTTGATCGTGAGGTCGTGAGTTCGAGTCCAGCCGGCGGCAGGTTGGTTTCCTGTCCTTCGGATGAGACTGCTCAATGGTCGTAAGTGCCGAGCATAGGCCAAAATTTGAAGCCCTTCACTGGCAATTGGTTACGTCTCCATATGAGTGAAAGATTCTTGAGTGGGACATTAAACAACAATAAACAAACAAACAAACAAACGTGTGAGCAGCAGTGATACAATCCTTATAATAAAAAGAGGATCTTTGCTTAAGCTTCTTTAGAACATAAGCCAATTCCATAGATGGACAATGTCATATAACGTTTAGGGCCGCACTTGCTAGGGTCCTGCTGGAATGTAAGTTGATCGTGTGGGTAAAATTGCAATTTTGCAGCGAGAGGACGATGTTTTACCCGGGTGCATGATATTGATTAAAAAAATGCTGGGTGTGGTGTAAAATAAATATAAAATAAACAAAAGGTTTGTTTCAAATATATACGCCACACTAAAAATATTTTGATAAATTATTTTCATATTTATACGCTATTAGAATATGATAAACACTAGTCAAGAAATTGACATCTAATGATACGTTCATGTTCAAACTGGAAGACGTGCGATTCTATTTTTACATTCATTGATTATGACAAGCTTTTAGTATAATTACTGAGAGGAGATAAACATTAATACAAATTCTAATAAAAAAAGAAATTTATATATATAAATATATACATATATATATATATATAATATATATATATATATATATATATATATATATATATATATGTGTGTGTGTGTGTGTGTGTGTGTGTATATATATATATATATATATATATATATATATATATATATATATATATATATATATATATATATGAAGTGTTGGTAAGAAGTAGTGATTAATCATAAATATCATCATCATAATCATCATCATCATCATCATCATTTATAATCATTATTATTGCACTTTTTATCCTTGCTATTATCGTCGTCTTCATCATTATTGTTATAGTTGATAACAGAAATTATTATCACTACTTTTATTATTAAAATAGCTCTGATTAAAATCATTTATTTCCATGTCGTGGTGAAACAACAATATATCAAAACTGTATTGTGAAGTGCTGTGAAGGTACTACACTCCAGTGTATTCAACATATTTAATGAATACTTGTAAAAAGATAGACAGAATGTATTTTCATCGGAATATAGCAATTCATTATTCCATCGGTATCAGGGTATCGAGAAATTTACAACTACAGCAATGACCAATTTATCATACAAAGCGCCTGGGAACGTTCCTAATTTGGCTATAAGCTAACTTTTAGTTATTCGTGAGGCTCATTTTTACAATACTTCAAATTTACTCCATTTCATGAAACATGTTTTTGCTTCGGGCGAAAAATAATGCATGTTGATCAAAACCTTTATTTTCATTAACGTCATGTTTTTCTAAAATAGTTGTTGATCATGATTATCTTAATCTCTTTCAATGACATGTTTTAATACACACTAAAAGGCAACACTTCATCTAATCGTCAAAGTAATTGTCGATGTTTCCAACAATTACCTGTTTAAAACCATTTAATCTGCCCTTTCTCTATCTCTTTGATGTTCTCAGAATACTTTTTAATTGATAATAGCTTGGTCTACACATATTCGTCAATAGTGTGTGATGTATGTTAGACGAGACAATCTAATAGTTTGATTTATGAAGTGTTCCTAAATATGTCGCTGTTTGCATAAAAATTCAGATAATAATGTTTGGTTAAATGTCAACATATTCGTTATGACTCCATGTAACCATACATAGATGCAAATATCAACACGTACACATGTGAACCCATCAGATAAACAGTCTTTAGAATATGACGTCACAATGGAAAATATGACGTTAAAATTAAACGGAAACATATACAACCATTATTTTCAAAAGAAAATTGCCTCAAAATAATAACTGGAGAAACTGGAAACAGCATTTTATATTCTTTAGAATTAGATTTCATGCATGCGATAAAGTAAATTTTGAAAAGTTTGATGGTGACCACTTTCACATTGTATATAAAAAATTTCAGATACCAAAGTATAAATCAATAGTATGTCCAGGACATAGATACAAATCCGGTAAAAGTGGACAAACACGGACCTCTGGAAACCAAGAGATGGGATCAGGTGCCATGGAGGAGTAAGCATCCCCTGTCGACCTGTCACACCCGCCGTGTGTCCACAGTCAAGTCCAATGAAATACGTGAGGAGTGTATCCTCGTCACAATTGGTACAGACGTCTCAATAACCACCAACGAAAAGGCAACTCAACATTTCATTAAGTGAAACAGAGTAATCGCAAACAAGACAAAAAATTTGCGGAACGTTGACATTAAACGCGGTTTTCGATATCCCTGTGCATTAGAAAACTTTATTACAATGATGCGGATAATAATCATAAGCCTTCCACAAAATCGTCTACATGTACACCGTGTGACAACACTTTTTCTTTCGGAAATATACATTTTTTATAATTTGAGCTCAACTGGGGAAGTCTTATCGACATCAACGACCTTCCCGAGCATTTGTTTTGGCTCCCTTTGTAAAACTATAACTGTACATATTCATCTTATATTACTTGAGAGAGATGACACATGTAGTAGGTTTTGTAGGAATAAATGTTTCACTTTTTTTCTCCGATCGGATCGATAAAATAAAATTATGAAAACTGATAAAACATTAATTTAGCCTCAGATACTAATATCTAATATTTCGCACTGATGGCATCATTTAAATTTTTTTTTCAAATCTTGGAACATTGGTTACTTTAGACGGATTTGGCTTTACATTTGTTTTTCCTTTTTTAAAACTATAACTGCAGTATTCAGTATTTATATGTGCATTTTATATTTTTATTTACATTGTTAATGGAGAATGGTTAAGATAATTTCCCTGTCACTACTGTATAAGTCTGCCAATCAAGATATGTCCTAATACAAATAACACAATATAGATGTGTTTACACCATCACCTAAAGTAATTAGGCCCTTACTGATCACCCAGCATGCATAAGTAGAATTGCAAACATGTCGTAGTACACATGTCTTAAATTTGAGAACTCTCTTTTTGACAAGTAATATACCGAATGTTAACGTGTGTTATGATTTGATGTTTATCAATTGGCATGATTGACATCGAATGAAAATACTTATGTATTTATTTACATATGTCTGTTTCATAAGTACTGAGTATGCAAATACTTTTTTTGAAATAACGTAACAGAAGAGTATGTTCTCCAAATTAAAACATGTAAGCTGTAAAATGTACACAGTATTATAATAGGAAACTATCAAATGTCACTTGTGATAAAAGTGTGCATGCAATAAATAAATGTTGTCCGATAGACATTCGAAATTTGCACGCAAGTCTGAATAGCATCAAAGACCATACAGCCAATCAAACCCCTTCTTATATCGGAAATGCCCTGATATGAGTTAAAAGTTATCATTAATGATATTTACTTAACATAAAAAGGTTTTACCTGAGAAACAACATTAATATGCCAGGAATATCTACATGGAAACAATAAAGTTTCAACAATACCTCGTAACTAAGAAAGTATATTATGAACTCGATTAAGTCATTCTATAAATGCAAAAAATATATATTTTCAATTCACTTGCCTGTATTTATAAAACCAAGCAGCATTAGAGGTTAATAAAAAGATATAAATTACAAATAAAAAGTTTTGGACATTTGGACTTAGTTACTTGCTTAATTCCATCATGCAAAATTATATTATTTTTCCTTAAAATTTGCGTGCAAATAAAAAGCATTTAACGCGTTAAAATATTCTCTTGCTTGCATGCAAAAGACACTTTATGTATAAAAATATTCGTCAGGTAAATTCATCACGTTTTGACACAAACGACCTATATATACAAAAATGAAGTCAAATTTTCGGGAGAACCTGTCCCTTCTTCAGGACAAAGATATAACAATAACATAAAGATACATACACACATTCACGCACGCATCCCCAACACACACACACACACACACACACACACACACACACACACACACACACACACACACACACACACACACATTTGGAATACAAATGAAAAGCTATATGTGTAATCAAGATCAAGATCAAAATCAAACAAGTGTTAAAGTGTTAGTATGAAAGTAAGCTACTAACGATATAACGAAACGTGAATGAGATCAACATAATCTAGTCACTCAAATCAACTTAAATTTATATGGTATCGAACCTGAAACTAAACAAACCTATCAAGAATAATGTACAAATGACAGTATCTGGTGGGGTCGATACATCATAAGTTCGTACCAAAAGGATTCCAACACTAAGAGCGAATGAACGACGGTGGTTTCGGCTAAAATCAATTCGAACTGGAATCATCATGAAAAGTATCAGGCAGAATTCATTCTGGAGAAGTAAATTGACTTATTGATACCTTTGGGCCTGAAAGTCTGTGCATCCAAATTTTTTCTTTCCGTTTTCTTATTGGGTTATGTTCAAAACCACAACTGCCATGTCCTCCCATTAATTTATTACCCCCAATGTTGAAATGGTCACACGCAGGCTTCTTAAGTTTGAGGTTTTAATGGTAAATCGGTGATTATTGATGCGGCTGCGGAGGTATCCAGTTTCACCAACATATTGTCTCTAGCAAACTTTGCAAGTGATGTTATAGACGCAGTTGTTGGTATTACATGATGTGCTTTGTAAAATCTTATAGCTACGTCCTGTAGTAGTGCTGCAAAAGTTATTAGTATCGTTGCTGTGTTTACAAAGCAGGCATCTGTTACCTAGACAAGTTTTGAAGCTGGCCATAGGCAGAGGGTTGTCTAATCTGGTTCTGACTACCATGTCCTTAAGATTTGTGACAACTTCCAAGATGATTTCAGTTCGAATTGATTTTTAGTCGAATATATATATTGTTGTTTCAATGTACTTTTGTTCACCATCAGAAGGACGACATGACAAAAACCTAGAATATTTATATAGGAAATAAACCTATAGAAATATTTATATTTATATTTATATATATGACAATAAGAAAGTGTGACAATCAATCTGGCCGCGATAAGTCTAAGTGTCCAAACCGTTATTTTAATATAATTTCCCAAGTATCCCTTTGTAAACATTATTTCAAGCTAGTCCAGGTGCATGTGTGCTTTACATCCATCTTTCTAATTTCACGTGGAGAGGACAAACGTATGAATTGATCTTATACATAGTCTATATATTTCTGACCTTTACAAAACTTAGTTGAGATTTATACACACATTTGTTCGCTAGGATACTATATCATAATAATATACACAAATGTACTTGAAACATTTTTATTGTCTGATACAATGAGTCAGAATCCTGAGAAGAGAATATTCAGCACACATTTACACTGACCAATGTTTCATTTTAGAAATATATGAAGCTTCCATAATCCTATTTGATTGTTGCCTTATGCTGTAATGTAAATATCAGACTTGCTATGTATTGAATTGTTACAAATCATTTGACAGCCTCTTAGTATTTGCAATACCGATTTACACATACCCGATACTCATACAGATCAGCACAGTCTGCAAGGACAATTATTCAACAAAGGCCAGATGGAGTATTACATCATATGGTCAAAATATGAAAATAGCATCGGTAAACAGGTTTTCAATAAATAAACAACTAAAGGTTGTTTATATAAAATATTTAAAATATGATGAAGTTGACGTGAATATTCAGAGAGAAAATAAAAACCAACAGACCTTCTATTCACTTATTTTAAACACAAAGAATTGATTTCTGGACAAATTCATTAATTTGTTTAAAGTATTTTATTAGATAGTTCATAATGCAAAATTTCTACCGTGAGATTTAAGGCTGATAACAGCATCGCAGTGTAAATGCCTTCCAGAAATACACCATTATTTCTATAGAGACATCAAAAGCCCTATTTATTTGTAGGTTGCGTTGTTGCTACGAACATCTCATTTATACCATTGTTTTTGTTAGTAAATTAACAATTAAACTAAACGTTGTGATTTATTTACAAACCATATATCAATCAAGATACCATCCCTGGGGTATGTATCGGCAATGAATAATAAGATTTCTTTCGAAAAACAAATATATTCATTACAGGGGTCGAATATACAAACGGATTGAATGATTGTTTGATTCTTTTTGCTTTTCATATCAAAATTATCCAATACCTAAATATGTATATAACATTTTAATTTCTGGTACATTTTAATCTCCATTTCTTTACATCTAAACGCAAAATAAAACCCTCTATTGATTCTCAGATATTTCTGAAATTTGCCAAGGGTGTTGTTACGTTCTTCTCTCGGTAGAAAAATGTGTAAACAAATGCATATTTTGATATGCAATGAATTCAACAAATGAGGGCATGAATTGTAAATTTAATCAGAGAATATCAAGCACATAAAATCTTAAATTGAAGTTCTGCGCATGAACATTACACCTAATATCTGTCTGGTGACGTAATCAGAATCATGAATTGAGGCATCTTAGATTCAACATCTGCAGTTTTTACGATGCCTAGTCATATCAAATTAAATTTTGCTTTTAACCATATAAGAAACAAATGTTTTACTATCAAAATGTCAAGGGAAAACTTGGCGTCCTGTCCACAAATCGTATGCAATATCCCGCGGTATAAAATGTACAACTAAGTTAGGGTGATTGAAATACTTTGATGTTTTGTTTTATGTAAACACAAATTAACACTGCTCTGGCAAGACAAATTATGCCACTCAAATTTAATTAGCAACAGTAGATAATAGCCTACCATTCGAAATAGATGAATTTTACAAGTGCGCATTTCTGTATAGATATTCTATTTTGAATATACTTTTTCTTTTTAAAAATTTGTATTACATTAAAAGTTTGATAACTGTATGACAATATCGCTGCCTGTTTTGCATTATTCCATGACGTCCATACTTTGCTGTATATTTAGCTTGTGTAAATGCCTAACAGTTATATTGAGTAGTTACTTACTAAAGTACTGTTAAGTGTAAAATCTAATAATATGACATTTTTTTACAAAGATATGTACATATCATTATTATTTTGTTAATATTTACTATATATACACTATTTACAATTTCTAAATAGTTGCGGTAATTATACATACACCATATCTAACGAAACAGTTCGGACAATAATTATATATATTTGAGTATATAAATGAATTCTTATTAATTATCCTTTGTTGTCAAAGACCATAGATAGTGTGGATTGAGTGTACAAAGGGATAAGAAAGAGAGACAAACAAACAGACAGACAGACAAACAAGTAGATAGATAGATAGATAGATAGATAGATAGATAGATAGATAGATAGATAGATAGATAGATATTCGTCGTCTTTTTATTGTTCTTCAGTTGCTTCTTCGGCCATCTAAGAACTACCAAAAATACATTTTCGTCCTGTAGTATCCACGTGGTCAAACGGATAACCAAATAAATAAAGCCATTATTTGCATATGAAAAATATTCACGGAGTAACAATAAAGCGTGTTCTTCATCAAATACATTAATACGGGGATACGAACATTACAATAGTAGATTATGCTAGATAACATTACGTTGACCCTGCTGAAAAATAGCATTAACCTACATCAGGGGTCAGGGAAGAGGTGAACAGAACCTTTAAAAATCGCCTTTTCTCATTGAACAATGAGTATTTTAAGTACAAAATGGCAAATACCCGGGCTTAAAATATAGTATTTATTTGATTATTTTTAATATCTATTTAGAATTTAACTAATATTGATATTTTTCGTTATAAGAACAAAAGATGTCAAAGAAGAGGTGTTAAAAGACAAAGCAGAAACTGGTTTTTTTCCAAAAGGCAACAAAACTGTCACTACTGTCACTAACAATTTTACATAACTTAAAAAGCAATGTCTAAAAAAATTATATTAATTTCTATAATGTACTGGATAGGATGTTATACAGTGGTTTCTAGGATTTTTTTTTCAGGAATACTAGCCAGATAATATTAATACAATTAACCGTACTTTGGAGAGAAACCAGCTATAAACACAATTTCTACAAAATATTAACTTAGAAACGAAAAAGAACACAGTATTGTTGCCTATATTTGTTTTGTTTCTTTTTCATTTATTTACAAATCTATTCTTAATTTTACTTGAATTTGATCACTTAGAAAATTACATCATCCTGTTTTTGTTTTGAAAATATTTTACAAACCTTATGATACACCTAAACACTACATATATTAATAACAATTTCAGAAAATTAGGTTTTTTTCTTTTAATGGGAAACCAAGATTTTTGCATAATTCGTTCCTTTATTACGAAAAAAAATATTCCTACTAAGACACACCCATTCTTAAGTTACTTTTTTACTGCAGACAAACAAATATACCATATCCAAATACAGAAAACCAACACCAGTAAGTGCCACACACGTGCGTGATCATGTTTTGCTTTGGCGAAAAGTAATTAAGGTATTACTGAAGATAACTGGTGTGAGTGAATATGGATTGGGTCAGTTTAAGGTCAATCTTGTATGTAAGTAGTTTAAACTAAACGTGATATATATTACACGATCATATTTAAATTTCCTGATATATATATATATATATATATATATATATATATATATATATATATATATATATATATATATATATATATATATATATATATATATATATATATATATTTATATATATATATATATATATATATATATATATATAAGTATATATATAATAAATAATAAGTAAATTAATAATAATAATAATAATAATAATAATAATAATAATTATTATTATTATTATTATTATTATTATTATTATTATTATTATAAAAGTTTTAACAATAATATTAAAATTCCAAATCTGTTATTTGATATTAGATCTACAAATGGAAACTTTGGGGAATTTTCTTCAAAAGTGCAATCGTATTCATTGAAGCAATTGTGTTAAAGACAAAATGGATTTGGATGATATCATTTTGATTTTGCTAGTACAATTAACTGGTGGGAACAAAATGTGTAAAAAGTATTTTGACATTCTCTTTGATTCTATATCGAATCTATCTCAGCATTATTTTTGAAATAATAAATTATATTTATTTACAATTTTTGCTTACTCTTCAAACGATAATATGAAATTTCAAAGGAGTTATCGTGTTATTATTCTTTTCTGTTTCGAAAGCAGTCATTGCTTTAAATGCTAGATCGTAATTTCAAATCGTCTTTGTTTGTAAAATAGTGCTATCGCGACTCGACCGAAAATTGTAAAAAGATACATGTGCAACGTTAGATTTTGTGTACACTCAGTGGTTTTCAATTTTCATGTTTTAACAAATTTACATCATTGAAATACCAGTGACAGAGAAATTTGCTAATGCCTTGTTTAGGTTAAGGTGAATAAGAAACTGACAGGTTAACTTAAATGAAATCGATCGGTAATTTATTGCTACAAAGACAGTGATGTCATAGGGAAATTTACAACGTGGGTAGCCGTCATTCACCCCGACGTCACGCTGTTTGAGGACTGAGAAGAATGTGTTTGTTAGCAGCGTCCAATTACCTAATCATCGTATCACAAATCCATGATAAAAATTCAATATTACTTGTAAATTCTCATACTGACAATGACTCAATTTTCAAAGAACGAAATCGTATTTTTAATAAATTTTAAAACGAACAAAAGGACAATTTCTTGACATAAATAGTATGAATTACACGGTAACAACGCGTGAAAGAACAGTTAATTGTCGTTTTAACTTATGGATAATTCTAGAGGCGATGAAACATACTTTAGGTAATAGTATCTGCCTTCTTGTGTATATATTGGGGAGAATTTTAGAGGTTTTATCGAAACACTTTTATCAATGTTAACAACACTAAGGTGAATATACCTATCATACGGTAATTTGTTATATTACAAACGTAAATAGATTGCATTGGATACGCAGTCAGTTATGACAGCCTTCGAGTTCAGATAAAAGCCTAAACCAAAGATAGTAAGGCGATGCCTTAAACGCCCTCTGTTATATATTGCCATTTGTAGAATAGACATTTTATTATTACTTTTTTTTTTGTGAAAACTTAGGCTTTTGTCAATTACCTGATTGGTTAATATAGTCGTGTAGTCAACATATTAACACCGACTTTAAACAATATATGATACAATTATATGATATATATATATATATATATATATATATATATATATATATATATATATATATATATATATATATATATATATATATATATATATATATATATATATATATATATATTGTAATAAATTTTATGTAATTCGGTGAAAGATCACAGAATGAAGTATTAAGCTTCATATATGCCTTAAATGTGTAAGTATTAAAAAGTCGAATGATTGTATGATATAATATCGATCTGAAGTGTATTTCAAATGAAATAAAAAGTTATTAGTGACTGGTTTTTATCTAAGTAATATCAAAAAGTTCTCATAGAAAACATTATTTTAGGTGCCATGAATAAGTTAATGTTTTACAAAATGCCTTTAGTTTTGAAGTTTTTTTTAAACTGCGTACGATTAATAGAATCTTACATGGGTGTGTTGAGTGGCTAAGGTAATATCCACTTAGTTGTAAGAATCAGATTGTCCAATCCGATGGTTTTCCCTTCCCACGCAACACACTAATGTTTGATTATTTTTCTCCAAAGCTTCGAATAAATGTTCATTTGCGCAAATAAAATTTGTTATGCACTGCATTAAATAAATATCTACGTCATAAAAGTATATGGTGACGTCATAGCGCGTGTAGCTTGTCCGACCTAGCAAAATGCAAGATACGCCTGTACATGGTGGGAGATTTCATCGTCATGACTTAAAAGTGAACATACAACAAAACACATCAAAGAAACACACAAAAGAGTTTAATATTATTTATATTTCTGAATACTGGATATCACTTGAATGTATAATGTCAATATATGTATAATTGTTATCTAAAATTAAATTTGATATATATTTGTTAATATTTTCAGAAACCTTAATTCAATTGTGCATCATCATGAAAGATATATATGTAATTATATGTTGAAATATTTTTAATATATAACAGTAACATTGTTGGTAAAGTCTAAAGATGTTTGTGTGAAGTTTGCATTTTATTTTCCTAAAATACTTTAATTTTCCTTCCTTCTTGATGTTCAATTGTCCATAGATATAGTTTGTGTCACATTTCTTTGATGAAAATGCTAGTATGACACAGATGGACAAATATTAAATGATATTAGACATACAGCAATTCAAAAATACAAATTATAATGTTGTGACATTCATTTTAGATAGTGCAATATGTTGATGTCGAGTTTGATCTACGAATGTCAATTTAAGTGATCTCGAATTGAATAGAAACCGAGAATAGAGACTTGACATATAACATCCACCATCAAAACTGTAAAACAGGGATGGTAAGTGCTACAATCAGCAAGATTGGAATACAACCAATGATGTCATTAAATTCCTTCTATAAACGACAACAATCCGGCTCCCTCATACTCGGTTAAATAAGTTTTACAAATTCGCAACCACTGTTATATCTTGCTAAATATGATCATTTAGTATTTATATTTATATACAATAAAATATTTTAAACCAAACCATTGTAAATCACCTCGGTATACAATAAGGTCAACAGCATAGGATTGATAAAGCCACACAAATAGACAATTAACTTGGGCCCACTTGCAGAAATATTCTTAAAGTTTGAGAATATTCTAAACATCGCCTGCTCAGCCTAATTAAAATTCCTAGACTTGAGTATTACTTTTTATACAAGTATATTTAGGTATAAAATTAAGTACGAACTCTGAGAAAAATTAAAGAAATTCAATGGACAACAACATCAACATGCAATAAAGTACATGTATATATTTCCAGACAGATACCTCCAGATAAACGGACAACTAGCTAGGTATGAAATGAATTTAACGTTCTAAGAGTATACCGCAAACAAGACGAATCGACAGTGAAAAACTGAAACTAAGACATATTGTAACGGTAAAAGTACTTAGACGTCACAATACAATATAAATGAGACACGTTGAAACAGTAAATATATCTTAGACGTCACAATACAATACAACTGAGACATATTGTAACAGTATAAGTACCTTAGACGTCACAACACAATACAACTGAGACATATTGTAACAGTAAAAGTACCTTAGACGTCACAATACAATACAATATAAACAGAGACATATTGTAACATTAAAAGTACCTTAGACGTCACAACACAATACAACTGAGACATATTGTAACAGTATAAGTACCTTAGACGTCACAATACAATACAACTGAGACATATTGTAACAGTATAAGTACCTTAGACGTCACAACACAATACAACTGAGACATATTGTAACAGTAAAAGTACCTTAGACGTCACAATACAATACAACTGAGACATATTGTAACAGTATACGTACCTTAGACGTCACAACACAATACAACTGAGACATACTGTAACAGTAAAAGTACCTTAGACGTCACAATACAATACAATATAAACAGAGACATATTGAAACATTAAAAGTACCTTAGACGTCACAACACAATACAACTGAGACATATTGTAACAGTAATAGTGCCTTAGACGTCTTAACACAATACAACTGAGACATATTGTAACAGAAAAAGTACCTTAGATGTCACAATACAATACAACTGAGACATATTATAACAGTAAAAGTACCTTAGACGTCTTAACACAATACAACTGAGACATATTGTAACGGTAAAAATACTTTAGACAAAACAATAAAACATTGTTACATTGTAACGTTAAAAAGAACCGTAGACATCACAATACAACTGAGACATATTGTAACAGTTAAAATACCGTAGACGTTACAAAACAATACAACTGAGACACATTGTAACAATAATAAAAACCTTAGACGTCACAATACAATACAACTGAGACATCTTGTAACAGTAAAAGTACCTTAGACATCACATTACGTCACATTACAATAAAACTGAGACACATTGTAACAGTACCTTAGACGTCACAATACAATACAACTGAGACATCTTGTAACAGTAAAAGTACCTTAGACGTCACATTACGTCACATTACAATTGATATATATGGTCGGTAAAAGTACCTTAGACGTCATAATACAACTGAGATCTATTGTAACCGTAAAAGTGCCTCAGACGTCATAATACAACTGAGATCTATTGTAACGGTAAAAGTGCCTCAGACGTAATAATACAACTGAGATCTGCTGTAACGGTAAACGTGCGTTAGACGTCACATTACAACTGATAGATACTGTTTATCCTTAGTCGGTGTTAAAATACAATTTTTTAATCTAAAATTTAATAAATGTGCCTTTTTTAACTTCAAGACTGAAATTTTGTCTCTCAGATCTGTCATGATACAGGGCTCAAAGCATCAAAAGTCTGCACATGATGACTACAATCGGTTACAGTCCAGTGGTATATACACTACTAATTGTATTACAATATCAAAATTTAAACTCTCTTTTACAACGTGTGATAAAACTTTAAGTCTACCAGAGTAAAGTGTTCTTAAAAGGCTTTGAACTTAAACAACCTTAAATTTTTTTTATTTCAAGAGAACAAATTAAGATTGTTACCCTTCAACTTTTTACCTGGGATGTTACTAATCCGAGGCCATTAAAACATAATATTATGATTTAATGATACAGTGCAGAAGAAGACGCTATTGATATTTTTAGATAAGCAAAACAGATTAAGATTTTGGGGCCCTCTTTTCCTCTGGCGTATTTAAATTGCAACACACGTACAACCTTAAAAGAAACCCGGTCATTACAAATTACAACGCGGCGTGTGGTGTCTGCACCATGTAACTATTTCAAATGTTATAATTCCACACAATTTCTGGATGATCCTCCGGTTATTTTATTGCTGACCACAATTCTAGCAATTCCAATCCGACGCTTTGAAATAATTAGGCGATTTTGTCACCAACATTTTAGCAATGTCATTACAAAGGATGACTTACAATTTGGGCAATTTACATTTTATGCAAGCTTACCTGTAGTATGGTGTCAATCAAGACGAGTAGTCCTCGTATATTAATTTATGTGTTGATCAGACAATAAACAATTAACTTTTCTTCGTTAGTTTATATTGAACCATACGACATGTCTTTTCAGCAAATTTTAATTTTTTTTGTCTTTTTTTATCTTTATTACGTTTGTGGTAAATAAGAATTATATTACAACACAATGGACTCGAATAGGTAACACTAATCTTTTACGTGTAAACAATTTATCATTTGTGAGGAATTTGAATTTCATCAATATGATGGGTCCATTTTGTTATTTTAGTATTTATTAAGCTGTGTTTATTGCTTGTGTTAACCATGTGATCACATCGTTGGCATTACCAGACCTTGGTTCACGAAAATTGATCCCTGGTAACTAGTTTACGAAAATGTCCATATAGACAAAGTACCTCAACGGAATTTGACAAATTTGAACAAAGGTCACATTCTGGTTGCTACTGGACGTTGTGTGGGCAATGTAAGGTAAGTCTTAACATCGTTGTTTTGGTCGCCTTGGTTTTCTCCTCAGGACTATAATGTTTGTAAATTGTCCGTGGTCCACAGGATATATGTGTGTGGTGTTCAATGTCATTCCAAAGCTGTTTTAGGTCCGATTATAGGATGCAAAAATAGTTTGTATTTTCCCAAAAATTCCAAAGTAGGAATTTCAAAATAAAAAATTTACTTGTTTAAACAAATGTCTCAAAGTAAGGTTTTATATTAAAACGTCGTATATTTTCCCAATTTTTCGGACCCGGGGCCCATTATTTAGGAGGTTGGAAAATCCCTACATAGAAGCAATCAATGGATCGGACAAGGGTAAAATTATTATGATAGTCACAAAATATATTTAGATTTACATGGAGGACCAAAATAAGATGATTGATTTGAATATCTATGCGTGTTATTTTGCAAAAGCCAAATCATTTGAATAACTATTTTGTGGGGATAAAATGTCGTTTACCGGTATTCTATATTATTGATGTAGAGTGAAAATTTTTAATGAATTTATACACTTTGATTTGTTCAGTTTCATAAATGTACTATTTTTATTTTAAATTCTATTGTAAAATTGCTATTATAATAATCCCTGTATGAATCCAGATATATGAAAATAAATTTTTAGACCGACATGCGGTCATCTAATGATAGAGCGTTTGTTCGTTTCGGAAGCCGGAGTTATGGGTTCAAATACAAATTAGGGCCCGAAGTCACCAAATTTACTCAGCGCTCAAGCTCAACTAACTTTTCATGATCTTGGTAAAAACACGCAAAAATATTCTGTAACTGGACTATTCCATTTTGTTTACATCATGCAACTTCCACAAAAAGTGTGGCGTACATAACTTCCGGTTAATGAGTTTATCGCATAGGTAACCGGTAATGACGTATTACGTACAGTGTAAGGAGCCAGATTTGAGAAGTAGTCTAAGGTAAAGGCATGACATTTGTAAACTTTACAAGAATGGGTATTTATTTAAACTTTTCTCCCACTCAAATTACCTAAAACAAGATATCATTAATGTCGTCAATGTAGACATTACGAAACCGGAAGTTACCAAGGTCACATTTCTGTTGACGTCATGCGATTTGAGAACAAACTATTCCACAAAACTGAACGGAATGTGACAAGTAGATAGAAAAGCTTACTGCTCTGTGGGAGAATGAAATGATCTTTCGCCTTGTGTTTGCCATAAGACGATTAAGTCACGAGTCTTCTTACTTAGACCTAAAGGTGTCCGATGTCAGTTTGTAATGTACCAATGTTTAGTTGAACATAAAAGCAGAACATTGACATTTCATGATTTAAGATCTCAAATGTGTCTTGATACACTGGTATATTTTTTTCGAAGTATTGTGTCTTACTCAGGGACAAAGGGAAGGGAAAAGGGGTGCTACTTGGTAAATGCATAAACTTAAGTAGTTATATGTAAGACAAATTTAGGAAGACATAGGCACGTTTTTATATTTGCATATCTTAGTGTTTAATCCTAATAGGTAAGTCGGTCATTTCAAAGTTATCTATTGACGAATTTCTAAAAGATATTTAAGAAACATTCTTATGCCCGACGGATGTAACATAATGTTGTGCGTCTTAGAACGAGGGTCACGTGTTAAAATTGAAGGTCGTCAGAAAGGAAAGTTAAAATTGATTTTGTTCCGAATATATGAACTCTATCTACAAAGGTCACTTTTTAACAAGACTCAAGATGATCAAGTTCATCCACAATATGACAATGTTTGGTGGATCTAAAAACTTTATGAACCTATTTTTGTAAAGTGTTACTTTATTAATGGTTTAGTATTGTAACAAATATATTAAGTTTCACATATTCATAATGCAAAATGGTTCACAATGACGACGATACCGTGATTCTGATTATTCCGATATATTAGTTCGTTTATTATTTCTATCGCGTTGCTTTATCCCATTACTGGACTCCCAGACTTATATATATATAATGCCAAAATCACAAGTCTATATCAACTACGGAATTAATTACTATCTCCTAATCGATTTACTGCAGAAAACAGTCAAAGTCTTCTAATAAGAATCATCATCACAGAAAGGAATTGGATACGAAATACGTGATTACTTTACGATATTTTAGAAACGTTATAAGTTGAGACGACGCTCTTAGATAAAACATCAATGACAGACATTCTTGGGCAGCGCAGGTGCTTTATATAATATTATCAACTTTAAACGTGAAAAACAATGGTAATAAAAAGGCAAGGTACCAGCAATAAAATACACGTATACTCTTGCGCGTATGTTAGTGTGTATCGTATGTAGTTTTACCTTTGACATGACTGACTGTTTTTTGTTTTTTGTTTTTTTTTCATTTTGTTAAAACTGAATAATTCTACTCTGTCGAGAAAAAAATGTGGGACTGGATTTTTTTTTATATATGTCAAATCATTTATGTAGCAATCACAATGTTATTGTTCCGTTGATCATAGAAAAGATGTAAGTTCTAGAGGGATATCCGAAATAAAATCGTAGACCTAAAATTTACACGGTAGTCTCTCTCTCTCTCTCTCTCTCTCTCTCTCTCTCTCTCTCTCTCTCTCTCTCTCTCTCTCAGTCGCCCTTCGTGCTTCCGCTCACCCCCCAGGGGGAACTAATTCGATCTCTCTTCGGTCGGGCAGCAGAACTCTCTCTCTCTCTCTCGGGAACTCCCTCCCTCTCTCACGCACGCAGGCGTCTCTCTCTCTCTCTCTCTCTCTCTCTCTCTCTCTCTCTCTCTCTCTCTCTCTCTCATGTCTTTGCTACCTACGCAGACTTTAACTTGTTTTGTTTTGGACTTACCTGTGGTGCTTTTCTGTTAGTCTCTAAGAAAATCACAACGCAAATAACTTGATGTATCTCAAAAATTATGAAAACATTATCACATTTTTTCACTTTTAGCATCACTTGAAAACAACATGGATTTTCGTTCAATATGGACAATACTGGTGATTCTACTCAAATAAATGTTAATAGAAGATCATACAGACATTTTAAGTCTAACTGGAGGCCGTATGTGAAGGATCAGAAGTGACGCCCAAACCAAATATACAAGCGAAAGCTCCCTACGGCTTTTGTAGTTTTCATAGAGCAGACGACAAGACCGCACGTATCCCGGGGCTCAGATAGAAGAGGTGTGATACATTTGATATTCCTAACAGGTAAAAGTTTATAATATCTCAGAATTGTTTATGTTATTCAATTGTAGTTTGGGGGAATTATCTTAGGTCAGTGTAAATAACAGATTCGCATCGGTCATAGCGGTACTGACACCCAAGGCCTTTTACAATTAGATTTGGTAGCATCGCCATTTTAACATATCTCATTTTATTACGGCGGTTTATTTTACTTTTTATATGCAATGTGTTTTTATCGAGTCAGATGGTACGAGGATGTTTTATAAACAAGAATATCTATCACATTTCTAGTTTTACAAGCAAATGTACACAAACGTGGAATTCAAAAATCATTTATAATTAGGAACCTCGTGTATAATTACACCTTTCCAATGACATTCTGTCAATTTCGTCAAGCAAGCCGAGAGTGAATCTATTTTGAAGGTGACAAGCGAAGAAAACTTGTGCAAAGAAGCAGAAATCCATCTCTCGCCAGTGTATTATTTGTTTGGACCTTACCTATAATAATCTTAAATTGAAAAGCAGACGACAGGAGGGAGCGAATTTCTTGTGTTATCTTTTGGTAATTTGAGGGGAAAAACAAACTTAGGACGATTTACAAGAAAACTCTTCCATTAGTGCAATTCATAAAATTTGAAAAGATGTATTCGGCCGTAAAATAGTTCTGTTATGACCTGAAAATGTTCTACAGATTTTAATCCATTCGCTAGTTAACGCTATTTCTGAAAAAGAATTTAACAGCTGATTTTTTTTCAAGAATATTTGCTTCGCACATTTAAATTAGCATCGTTAACAAAAATAAAACTTGCATATTTGTAAGAAGAATTAATAATTGTAAATAATTTATTGGTAGATACAACTACCTCTGTTTTACTACCTGTACATATGTACTAGCGTACTGTGAATGAAGCGCTTGACTTAACATTTCAAGTAGCTAGCACTACTAGCTAGTAGTAGATTAATTATGCATTAGTAGGACAGTTTATATACGGATTTCTATTTAGGTTGACACCCACCATCAGCTCTACCTACCCAGGCAACCAATCACGTACACTCGAATGTTACAACAAAAAACAAATTTTGAATTGGAATCGCATTCAATTAATGGTGATAACGAAGTTTAGATATATGCTTTAGGTCAGTTTAAACAATACAGCTCTCGGATATCGGTGTTGTTTTCTGGAGGGTTTTCTTCGTGATACAAGTACACTTGTTAGTGACTACATACAGAAACACACCGAGTAAAAGCCACGTTGCTTCCAGCATTAGATCATAGATGATCACTTTAACACTACATCGCTCTATTTACCTTAATTTTTAGCACTGATTGGACATTGCATAGTGATATCCCGCGGAATCGGTTACTTCACATCGTGGAGTGTTACCCGAGGGACAGAAAAACATGTCATTTTTGGCCATAGAGTCAAATACACCGTGGCAGGTAAGATATTTATTTATTTTCCTCCTTTTAAATCTGCTACATTTCGCAGAAATTGTGTATCATTATTTTAAGTTGCAGATTTTAACACATTAAGTATCTACCTTACGATATCATAGTAATATTATGTAAGCAGCTTATCTTACCGTAATAAAGTTGATTTATTTGTGTTTTAAAAAATGAACAATAAATCAAACAAGCCATGCGTTGAAGAAAACTCTCTTTATGCACCTTGACTTCTCTCACTTATGGATATATTTTTAAAAATAATTAAAATTTTTACATCAATTGACCAACTAATCATATTTAACTTTCCATTGTGTGTGTTATCATATGAATAAATTTCACAAAATTAATGTATCGCCAAAGGTACACTTCTGCTTTAACTTATACTGCTAGGTAGGAGTCATCTCCTCAAATATGTTGGTTTTATTGTAAAAATAAAAAGAGTAATATTTTTTATTTATACCTTCAGCATTAAATGACACTGATGAGCAAGTGTGTGTCATTTTTATATAAACACGTGGAAAAGAACTGATGTATATTTTCTAGAAAATAAACGCGATATAAACATACCTTTGACCAATTTTACATATGTTAAACCTGTGGCATGTTGTTTCCGCCATGTCTATTTGATGTGCATTACGGGAGTGAATCCCTAAGATTATTGACAGGGAAAAGTGTGAAAATCCTTGATAGCAACGATTGTGGCTTATATTAAAAGGTAAAGGTATCTGTCAAATTTTATTTAAAGGTTTAATTTTGCTTTTATTAGAGATTTCTAAAAGACTGGCCTACGGTAATATTTCGCGCCGAAAGTTTGTTTATGTTTTCACTGAGTGTCGGCAGAGAGATTATAGTGCTCCTTCTTGATACAAAACCTTATTCAAATAGTTATAAATGGAGATTTTGAAAAGAAAATGTTTTTAGTGTTTCATCTTGTAACATTTATCGAACGGAGTGCAAACAGATATTTCTGACAATGTGTTCAGTTAATCTCGAAAATGACTGCAAAATTTTCACTTTAAACACTTCACTTTAATTTTACAAGAATATATTTTAATACCAGGAAACTATCAATTTAAATACTTCAGATAAATCAACATTATATGTTCTGACACCAGTATTAGTGCAACTGACTGGAATCATGATATATAAATATATATCATATTATTTTAAGAAGGAAATTTACAGTTTATCCCTAATCCACCTTTTGATAATAATGATCATCCTTATACTGAGAAAATACTAAATTGTACCTGTATAAAGCCTGTTGTAATTTCACATCTCTCCTAGGACCCTCTAAAGAAATAATTACGAAAAAATAAGTATAATAATATATTCCTATAAAATGGAAATAATACAGAAAAACCAATTCCTCTTTGTAAATGTTATCAGCTAAATAAACAAGAAAAGGAAGAGTTTGTTTCCAATATCCACAATAATTCTAATATTGTCTCCGCTTTCTTCACAAAGCCTGTCTGGGTGTCAGCATTAACTGCTAAAGATAAGATGAGCAGGGAAGAAAATAAAACCTGGTCTGACATTAATTGAATCGAATTATAACTCATCGCTCATCTGAATCAAATCAAGCTAATTTGAAAGGAAATCAGTGCAGTATTTCTACAAAACGTTTGTATAAAATATAATTTACTTTGTACAGGTTAATGAAGTCAAAAGCAATAAATTGACAGATATAAAAAACGAAATATTCCTCAAAGATTTTTATCAATACACGTGTAATAAAGTACATTAAAAATTAAAAAGACCCACACAAAAAATCAACAAAAGGACCGAAACATATTTATATCCCTATATTTTGACTCTAAAATTTGATTGAATAATAAGTACCTACAATCAGATATTGTAAAGCTAAGTAAATAAAAATTAAATGGAAGAATTGTGCTTTTTAAATACATTGATATTTACAATATCAGATTTTAAACTAAAGTGGTTTGGATGACAAAGTCATCAGCGACTTACCTATATAGATACATGATGTCTCACCTTGGTAGGAACGTTCAGTTAGTATAAATATTTCTTTGTTTAGTTTTACACAAATGTGGTGACATGCTCTGATTACAATTGAAATCTGTCAAACCAAGAGCTGTAAGACACCTTTCTCCTAAAACAATGTAAAATCTACATATTAAAATTACAAATTACACCTTCTATGCTACAGTACTGCCCTAGATGACAAATCCAGTCAATTTTATCATAGGTGTTAAATTTGATAAATTTTGCAATTTTTATATGTAAATAAACTTGTTGTAATTATTTAACTGATCTTGTAAGGAAAAATGATACATATTTGTATATTTAACCAAATAAAAGAATTATCATTAATTAATTAATATATATATATATATATATATATATATATATATATATATATATATATATATATATATATATATATATATATATATATATTACTGTATTTTTATCAATCAAAATTGCATAACATAGGTTACTACTAATTGACAATTTATTCTACATTATGAAATTTCCCTGTTGCAATTTGCAGTTGGATATATTTGATTATCATAGAGTTGATTAAAAGGTCTTTAATACATTGAAATTGATAACTTAACTACATAAAAGTTATCATTATGCACTAAATTAAAACCATTGTTTTATAGCAATTGATATATATGTATATATATATATATATATATATATATATATATATATTATATATATATATATATATATATATATATATATATATATATATATATATATATATATAATCTTTGTTGTCTAATATAAGAATCAATAAGTGTCTTAATTTGAAACTTGTAAGATACCATCAGTAGTAATAGTTACGTACCTACCATCAGTAGTAATAGTTACGTACCTACAAATGTAAACTATAACAACATGCTATCACTGTATACCAGAGTTATCACACCAAACATGTCACTAGCGACATGTCTTACCCCGGGGATAGAAAACATTTGATAAACATGTGTTTCTGTTGTTGATCTATTTCTCAGTATAGGGTATAATATTCTATGCATATTTCACAAAATTGATGGGAGTCAGCAATTATATATATTCTTGTTAAAATAGATAATAGTTAAGAAACTGCCCAATCTAACATAGTGAATGGTACAGTATGTGATGAGGATTCTCAGGGATTTAAACTGATTCTTTTAAATGTCTGTTTCAAGAGATGCAATCCTTTATTTCTGTTTATAGCTTATTATAGTATACATGGATTAATATGAAACAAATTGTTTGATGATTGATTCTCAGAGTGACAACGGCTAGTGAAAACGAAGTTTTCTTTTATAAAATATAATATGGCCTGAAAATCAAAGCCTGGTAGTCAAATGATTTACAAAATGTAACTACAAAGAACCATTCTGATCTACTGCGGTGGAATTTGTAAGGTGCTAGCGAACTTCAGTGTCAAATGAACTTATAAACAAGATTTTCCCATTTTCTGTGTGTAAAAAGATATAATTGTGTGAAAATAAGCCCATAAATGGCCTTTTAACTGCAAATTAGGAATATAATAAATAAATGCATTTATCAACAGCTTAACATGTTAGAAATTGATGGGCTAGATAAAATAATTGTTATTTTAATCACTATTAATGTTACAATACAAAACCCCATGCCTTTAGTATCTGCCTTCATTTCCTATTATCTTCGCCATCATAACCAGCGTTATCATCTTGTTGTAAAGCGATCTGATGAAACTACGACCTTATCTAGATTTCATCTTTTTCATTTCTCTAACAGATCCAGACCTTTTTCAGATGTTTATTGTTATAAATTTCAATCTAGCGTTTTATTGTACAACAAAGCCGTGAAGTGGTAAAATCGACAAAACCATCAGTAATGACTATATATCAAGAAGTGGTCGACTTCCGAACGCATCCTCCCTAAGGCAAAATAAATAGGAAACATTAGCTTGACTGTATCTTTAAAAGTAAATCAGCAGGAGTTATTTCCCCGCCAGAAATGTACTATATAAAAATGCAAATACAGTGGAATTCACTTATATTGAACCCCGTTTCAATGAAATTCTGCTTTCTTTGAAATGATTTTGCTTCCCCATTCAGATTAATTTTGTTACCATTATAACCCGGTTATTTTTAAAACACCTTTTAATTGAAAGGAAAATTCACCCCCATTCGATTTCAATATATTATAGTATGTGTGTAGGCGTGTGTATGAGAGAGAGAGAGAGAGAGAGAGAGAGAGAGAGAGAGAGAGAGAGAGAGAGAGAGAGAGAGAGAGAGAGAGAGAGTAACACAACACTCCTTGAATTCGATTTTATGTGACATATTATTGATTGATTGGATTCCCGTATCTTGTTTTCCGGGTATGATGGCCTGTGCTGGTATTGTCGTACATAGATACGATTTGCCTTCCACACATAAAGTAGCGAATTACATGAACACTCTAGTTCATTCGCCTATTTTGTATGTAACTAGTATATTTACATATGTAAATGTTCTTACTTATAGCATAATATACAAAAATCAAGGATTCTATCACGTTCGAGTCATCAATACCAGTGCTCCTGTTTACCCTACCTTTAAACAAATATAGATATCTCGTGATTTCGGTACTCATATCATGTTCCCACTTTTTGGTAAAAACCACTGGTAAATCAAAAAGTAGGAACATGATACTCATGTTTATCATCCACAAACATACTGTAATCAATGGCCCGGTAGTGTTGCCATGTTATAAATTTTGAATTTACTGGTTGGGTTTAAATAACAGTGTATTCAAAAATCAACCTCAAGTGTGAGGACCTAGAATTAGTTATGCTTTTTTTCAAAAGTTCTATTTCGCAGACTTTCGTGTGCCGTTTTAAATTTTATTTTCACATTAACTCCTCCTTTAGTAAACGTTTTCTATGTTACATGACATTGGCGTCGGAAGCAAATTGAAAGTGTTGGGGGCTAAACCAACTTAAAACACACACACGTCAGAAACGTCTGGGGGCTAAGCCCCAATTTTCAACACCTATGTCTGTCTTTGCAAAAAAAGGGGGGGGCTAAGCCCCCTAGCCCCCCCCCCGGTTCCGACGCCTATGCATGAAATTTCATCAACTTCAAAAAAAACAAAACAATAAAAAACAAATTAGATAACAAAAAAAAGGGCATAAAAATTTTAATTTATTTAGCGATCTTACCAAGCGGGTTTTTTTACTCAATGAATAAAACAAAATTAACCATGATACAGAAAATAAAAACATTTGTTGAAATTATTTGAAAAGATACCTATGACATTATTTCATAGCTATTAAAACAATAAATATAAACATTTTAAGCGGTTAGGTTGCATCTGGGATCGAGTGGAACTTGGAATTGATTACAGGGACAGGGTCCATTAATTTTGACTTCAGTTGCATAAATTGGTTGTATTTTTATGGTCTATTTCAAATTAATCATCTGTCCTTTATGCAAATTTTAAGTTTCAGAAAACGTGTTACAGGTAAAATGTTTCAATGTCAGTACACCCAATCGTTTTAATACATATATCAATGTTTAACTGATTTTTTTCTGGGAGAAAATCCGTTAATGTTTTATTTGTGAAATAAATTAACAAATTAAGTGTTGCGATGTAGCATAATACAATTGAAATGAATTATAAACCATACATCCAAAGTTTTATTTCGATGATGACAACGTAAGTAATTACGATGATTATATATAGACAGATAATCAATATGATATCAAGTTTATTTTACAATGATTAACAAAACAAATGTTGAAAATATTATAATACCTAAGATATAGTTTTGCTAAAAAGAGGTCAAAACAAATGGTCAAGATGATCGATTCTGTCAATAAGATTTTAAATAGATTTAGATCGGTAAAGTTTCGAAACAGAAAGTGGTATCATACAAGGTAAAAAAATATCCTAATTGTATTCCCAAAATCCGCCTAAGTGTACCCAATGTAAAATGATGACTACATTAGCTTTTGGGGTTTAGAATTTAAACTATGCTGTCCATTCAAATATTACTTTGGTATAAAATAATCGACCGGTACCGAAATACCAAGTACTGAAACTTATGTATTGAAGTATGTCTTGTTCCCTCTTGTATTGTGTAGGCTTGAGAGGGTGCTTATTGTGGGGGGCCAATGGGGTACTTACAGAAAAAAACCTAATAATTAATTATTTTTCAGAGCAATAGGCTTCTGAGAAATAGACAAGGATGGTATTGGAATCACAGGAATCCGAAACTATGTCAATAAAATAAGTAGTGCATACATGTGTCTAAAAATCTTGTATACGCATGTGTCTACGATCTAGTACATGCATGTGCCTGTATCAAACACATGTAGGCTTATATACTAGATTTTATTGACATAGTTTCGGACACCTAAGATTGGAATAGAGGAAAGGAAAGTTATAATGGACACAGAATTTCCATTTCAGTTGTGACGACAGGAGCAATTATGTTTTAGGATGCAAATAGTACAACATTTTATTTGCAATAAATAGTGAATCAATTAAGTCAATAAAATATTGGATAACTAAACTACATAAAACACTTAACTTATACTGATGCAAATGCTTGCGATACACATTATTCTCTTGCAAAAGGTGACATGGGCCCCACTTCCATTCTTTCAATGTTATTCATCAATCTCGCAAGAGTTCTCGGTTTAAGGTTTTGTTGTCATGTCTTTGGTGTGGAGAAACAACACTGAACAATCACATCATCTCTCATACTTCCCTGTCCAACCCATCTCTCATACTTCTCTGTCTAACCCCTCTTTCTTCTTCCCTATCCAGTTCATCTCTCATACTTCCCCGCCAATTCCATATATCATACTTCCCTGCCAATCCATATTTCATACTTCCATATCCAATCCATCTCTCATACTTCCAAGTCCAGTCCATCTCTCACATTTCCCTGTCCAACCCATCTCTCACACTTCCCTGTCCAGCCCATCTCTCATACTTCCCTGGGCAACCCATTTCTCATTCTTTCCTGTCCAAAGCGAGGATCGAACTCGGATCTCATTGGAGAGAAGCGGATACACCAATCTCTCGAACATCCCTGGTTTAGTTTGTAAAATTCACACTACAAAGGTGGCGAGCGGTCTCTCGAATTCCCGTCGGAATGGCACTGTACTTAATAATTGTGTCTCGTGTTATATTTTTTTTCCGTGACGTAGAATTAGTTATTGAGAGCCCTGGCTCTGAACCAGTTCTGGTCGGTTTCAAGCATTAATTTCCCCGTATTTTCACTGACTAATACTTTGTAGGTGATATTTATTTCCCATTTAGTTTAGGACACCAAGGTTCCTTTTATTTCCAAACTATAAGGAGTTCAACTTTCCCCTAGAATACATTGGGACACGTCACTGCCACCATAATACATGTATTATGTATTCATATTACTAGTTTGCGTGGACATACAGGACACGTGACACGGTATTCTCGGAAAGTATCATTTTTATGCCAACGTGTTTAAGTTGACATTTAGGACAGCATAAAGTTCCAAAATATTTTTTCCGTGACAAAATGGTTTGAATGAAAGTGCTAGTACTAAGTAGATTTCCTGTAAGAGTATACTTCAATCATATATACAGTTACAATAACACACCTCTAAGTCAGATGATAGGCGGTAAAGGTCGTCTTCATTTGAAACAGGTCCAAAACTTTGAGAGGTTGTTTCTTAAATTAATGGTTCCTTCAGTAAAACAACAGAAACCAATATAAGAAGAATTACTCACATACTTGGTGAGATATTAAAATGAGATTTCTCGAATATCGTTCTCATATAAAGATTTAATTTGCGCAAATTATAGGATGGTATAGACTAAACAAGTGTTTTGGTCGTAAAAAGACTACGCTTTCTCTAAATTTACCTGTCGAATGTGTTGACGGGTGATATTTCCTTTGATTTATGGTAAACAAGCACGCCAATGTCGTATGAATTACTAAAGCTAGGCGAATGTCTTCGGTGTAGATTTTCTCCGAGCTCGTTTTCAGGAGATGTTTTGGGTTTATTGCAAATATTGCTTTTTAACGCTTATTACCTAGCGCACGTGCTGTGTGATTCTGTACCTGTTTCAATAAAGTCGCCATCAAAAGAATTATGTTTGAATATCCTTGAAATGAAATCATTTGTTATGTCTTACAAACTCATGAAAATAAAAACAGGCAGTATATTACTTTTATTTTCACAAGTCTTTTGCATGCAGATATTACTACAACATTGATTTCAAGAGCACGCGCCAGATACACATTACTTTTCGCGCAGTCAGTATTGTGCAGAGTGAGTTGTGTTCAAGATTTTTTTTTCTATTTTAGTAATTTAAACCAAAATTCGAAAAGCCACGAATTTCTTATTGTTTTGTTTTTTCAAACTAAAAATTCCAAATGTTGTTTTTACATAAATAACTTACGTTTGAAGAATGACTTTTAAAATTATTTGAATGAATTAAACAATCTAAGTTAATGTACTTACTTCAAGTCTTTGGTATAAATTTTATGAATATTGATATTTTATAACGAGACGGAATTATTCCTTTTCCAAACAAATATTTAAATGCAAAATGATGTAGTTATCCTAGAAATGGAGGGGGAAAGTTATTCATTTCGGGCACCGAGTTTGACATATATGTCAAACAAAAAAGATTGATGAGAGCAAAGCTTCCAGAATTCCAGCTGTTGTGTCGCTCGCATTAATCTCGCTGGGAATGAGAATTGTGGACGATACTTCCGCAAACAAAATTGAAGTCAGTGATTTATTTATGTGCCTTTAGTTTTATAAATCAATACACCATTAGACTACTCGATTAGGCTACGTGTGGGTTGATGAAACCTAATTAATACACAAACTAACAAAAAAGAAGAAAAAGGAAAAACAAAGGGAAATTTAAAAAAGTAACATGTGAAGCAGAAAAATCTTTCAGAATTTTTGTCTTTACTGATTTTTTTATTTATTAACGGCATTTTTCTGATATTAATTGGTTTTCTTGAATAGGTAAAATATCGAAAAAAGTAAAAAAAATAATGAAAAATGATGATAATAAAATTATTATGATTATTATTATGATTATTATTATTATTATTATTATGATTATTATTATTATTATTATTATTATTATTACCCAGATGTCGTATTACTGATGTACTTGTATTTGTTGACATAACTCAAGACTGGCACAAATACATTTCCTGACAAAGGTGTAAATGCGAATTTTAAACTGTCAAGAAAGATTTAAAAGTTTGTTTCTGGTGTAACCATCTCCTTGATTGTATAACAGAAGATGATTGAGCTGTCAGTTCATAATGTAAAGTAGAGGAAAATGTTTAACATATTAGGCGGGTACTGCTACCCGATACATTTGCCTCTGGGTGTGATTTTGGTTTTCTGTGAAACAGGATCATCTCAAAAGATTACTTAATTCATTTACGAACTTGAAAACTACATATGTCTGAAATGGGAACCTCATAAGATATCAAATTGATAAAGAAATTAACGACTTACTTTGTAATGCTATATATCCATGAAATTATTTCATTTATGTTTTCATTCAAAGAATTGCAATTCCATACACATAACTTTTCTTATGATATTAACATTTCAAAATTGTAATTTTTATTGACAAATCGTTAAACCGATATGGTGAGACATTTAATAAAATTATAGTTTATAGTTAGATATTAGTATACACCTATTGACAATAAATGCGGTACCAATAATTATACTTAAAAAATCATAAATGATATATAATATAATTGTAATGATGATGATGATGATGATGGTGATTATTATTATTATTATCATTATTATTATTATTATTATTATTATTATTATTATTATTATTAACAAAGTTGTAAGCATGTGAATAATATGAGTATTGCTTCCGAAAACAGATTTATAAATGAATATTCATAAATTTATTCAATTTTTCATGTGTCTATTTTTCTCTCTCTAATTTATCCATTTCTATATTTTACCAGTTTATATCGTTTCTTATTTTGTGTGTTTATCTATGAATTCATGAATCATCGTTTTAAATATATTTACGATCCATTGTTTTACTTTTACGCCAAATTGCACGTGTAAGAAGGAACGGCTGGGAGTCGATGATATCTCGATCTGAACTTTAACACACAAAAAGAAACAAATTACTTAAAGTTCAGCCGATGTTATACGGAGTTACTGTAAGTGTCACAATCCTAGAATATGTTCATAGATTTTAAATAAAAGAAAACAAATGCAGAAAGGAGAATTGATGTACACCTTTGGTACTTTTTATTGCGCTGTGCTCAGATAGACACATTCTACCTGATATAATGTGTTATAGTGGTCAACTCAAATGACAGCTCCCGAGATGAAACATGGTTTGGCGTAACCTTACGCCGAGTATAGTTCTAGTCCAGTCACTTACAATACAGTGATAAACGTCCTATATCGGGCGTCCTTGATTTTACCCGACCTGATAATCCATCATGTTAACTGGGGTCTGCTTGTATCAATCAGAAAGGGCGTTGATGTGTAGGACAACTGGCTAGTGATTCATCCAGACTGAAGTATGTCATCATCATTATCATCATCATAAAAACCTACATCACTGAAAATAATTTTTATCATGATTCTTTTTATACAGTACAAAGATTAAGATTTTATTAATATCTGAGGATATTTATTACAGAACAACATACTAAAATGGAAACCAAGAAAAAAAAGCATTTATTGCAAAAAAAAAATACATTGAGGTATACATTTTGTATATGTATTCATGTTCGCTTAGAGCCAATTTTGTTGCATAAAATAGAAACAAAACAAAACAACAAATAGAGCTGTGATCAAGAGAATGCTAGTTCTATAATTTAAGCCTTCGTTGGTTCAAATCGTTTGCTTTCAACGTTTTTATCGGATATTTATTTTTTCTATAAAATGATTCAGCATCATCCGAAGAAAAAAAAAAACGGAAAGGAAAGGAAACGATTTGAATCAATAAAGGCTTATATCATAGGACCACAGAAAGTGTTAGCCATCATTTACATAAATAGCATTGAACATACACATTTTATACATTTCCATAGTAAAGTAGTAAAAGAAAACTATGGAGAGAGAGAGAGAGAGAGAGAGAGAGAGAGAGAGAGAGAGAGAGAGAGAGAGAGAGAGAGAGAGAGAGAGAGAGAGAAAGAGAGGTGTAAATAAGAGCCGGTCATGGAAAGCCGGTCTTCACACCAGTCAAAGGACTTCTCAGGTCAAATGTGTATCCTCAGGATAAAGTCTATAGTTTCACTCTTTCATGTAGATATACAGTATAGGATTAATACCAGTGGTTAGGTACTTATGAGAGATTCATGATCACTGATTATGAGAAATATCCAAAGGCATGAACACATACATTTGTTTGTTCTGGATTGTAAAAATAATCATTTATGTAGAACTGTCGGTCCGTGTGTTATGGCTTATAGGATTTCAACATCTAGGTTTGTAATTTAGGGTAAAGAGTAGGAGTAACTAGGTAGAGAAAATTATTCTTTTTTTTCCCTTAAAAACAAAAACAAAGGCTAAATACTAAATCGTAGAGCATGGTTAATAGAATCGATTTAAATTTGTTGAAATTCTTTGAAATTTCCGTTTTAAGATTGAATTTCCACATACAAATTAAATGATGAATTATGTATCCTTACTCTGTAGCTAATTCAATTTTTGAAACACGCGGAGGTCTCTCCTCGTTGTTAATGTAAAAATTTACGGAGAATGGTATTATTGTCGACAATAGTGAGTGATACGGTTTTCTGGTTTTTTTTTCTCTATATATGACATATGCCAATCAAACGTCTCCACTTGTACTGTCACTCCCACACAGTAGCGATGATATCAACCAGAGCTCATCAGCTGTTGAAAGCTTTTATTTGCATACTGTTATGTTGACCTGTTATTTAGATAGCAAAACTATGATTCGTATGGTTGAGTCATTATCAAAGCATAAAATGTTTAATATTAACATTACATATAAATAAAACGAAAACATATACATGTGATATACCCGCGATGTTGGATCGCCAGATATATTTGTTCATTTCAATTATCTAATACACTTTTGAAATTAATTTATATGACTGGTCAACGTATATGTAAAAATATAAATTTTCAAATAGTATAAAATTAAAGTTTAAAATATTGAAGTATATTTGTTAAATACATGGAAATTTTTATTATGTGTCAGGGCGAATGACTTTTTTCCAAATAAAAAATTAAATACATGTACCAAAATATATATCCAATACATATAGTTCAGTTTCTACTTCAATATGTTATATTGTTTCTTATATTTATCATTTTGATTTAAACATCAAGCAATTAGAAGAAAAAAAAATATTTGAAACTTATATGAAATACTAAAGTTCAGTTCTATAAGCAAATTTAAACATACATATATATATATATATATATTCAATTTCATGAAATAAATATGTTAAACTAAATATATTATGTGTATGTATAGCATTTTTTTCACCAACAGTATTAATTTATTTATCTATTTTTATTTACAAAAGGTAATTAGTAAAGCCACAACTAGTACTTAATTTCCCAGTTTTTTAATTTCCTTCTTGAACTTTAAAGTTTGTATTATAAAATGCTGTCATCTTTTGACAATCATTGTATGTAGATATTGTTTGGGAGGGGGGCTAAGAATAATGTTGCTAAAATGTGTTGCCCAACCCCATTATAAAATGATTGAAATAAACTAAATTTATGTACATTTGTATAGCATTTTGTTGATATTCTTGAGTGCTTCAGAATTCAGTAACTTATGTTCACAGTTAAAATCTTCACACCATAATTATCCAATTCACCACATTAAAATTGTCTATTGAAAGTTTGTTGCAATTCTTTTGTATGCATTTTAAACTTAATAAAAAAAATGTATTTACATTAAAGTGTTGACAAATGATTAAATCTGTACCATCATAGGCCATGTAGATCTGTTTGTATGTTGGGATGTTACTCCAGATATAGAATACCTGATTAAGTCCTGCCCGTGTCACTGATGTTTTTCATTATCTTTTGTAATGTGACGCCTAGTCCGTTTCATCTGGTAGGAAACTAACGAATAAAATGTTAAATTACTTATGACAGAACTTCGTTCTGGATTCTCTGATCTGTAAGAAAGATTAAATTTCAATCAGCTCAAATTTTTTGATATTCAAATCAAAGATACAAGGTATGGAAAAGATTTCGATTTTAATCTGATTTGTGCCATTGTATCTTCACCGTTTTTGACAGTAAAATTAGCAGAAAACCTGCGTGATTCAAAATTACATGTTACAGAATTTTCGTCTCGTTTTTCACGGATATCGTCGTTTTCTCCTTGAATTCTTAATTTGAACTTGTGACAAAAGAGTCGGCTTTGCGTATAACAACGCCCAGTGTGTGACTCAATGTGAAGGGTAACTGTTTTCACCTGACCATTCAGATCGTGTGAAGTACTAGAATCCTGATAATTTGAGGCTTCAGTGCTTATTTTCTTTACAACTTTATTCATATTTTCTTCGTCAGGTTCACTTGCCACGTCTAGAGATGCTCAAATTCACAGAAAAACGAAATCGGTTGGGTTAATTCGTCCAAGCGAAAAAAACGATACAGGATATGGGCTTCTAATGGGTTACAAATGAACTAATATAAATCCATATTTGCAGAGCGACTCAATCACTTCATAATTAAGGTTGAAAAGAAAACCATGACATCACTGGAAGATATCCATCTAATTAAATAATTGGAAATATCTTGCTATTTTGCACTATTCAAGTGTCCTATACTAATTTTTAATTTGTAAAAATATGAGTATTTACTGATTCTGTTTACAAAGTAAAAATGAGCAAAGGACACAGATATAATCAGAAATATCCCATGATCCTTATTGGCCTTTCTCATCTACTGTGCAGGAATTAGAACTAATTTTTACTTTGCGAATTATTCCTCGGCATTTAAAAAACAGTTAATAATTCTGTACATAAATCCCCTAATATTGTGAAATTGGTTGTAATATTCTAATGTTTTGTAATGACTTGTTCATAAAATTTTATTTATCTATTCTCTCTCTCTTTTTTTTTTTTTTTTTTTTTTTTGTTAATTTCATATATTTATTCACTTGTTTGTTTATCTGATTATTAATTAATTTCTTTTTATATGTATAAACCGAAAACCGCGGGTATCTGTCATAAGACAGGATAGATTACAAGTATAACAATGATTGAAGTCTTGTCTGTCCGCCCTAAACTTTGTATGTACTATCCCAAAATGACGTGTTAGAGATAGATCCACTTGTCAAAGACATTTGTTTCTGCAGGAGGACAAGAGACAACTGAACACTAAACCCTTTATAAGCAGTAGAACTGAACATGGCATGGTTAACACAAATATCTAGAGAATGTATAAAGTAAAAAAGAGAAAAATGCGAACCAAAAGAAAGATATATTAAGAGTAGATTAATAGATGATTAATATTGAAAATCAAACTAATTTGTAACTTAAACAAAAAGTATGAATTGGTGATAAGGATTTAAATGCAGTATTATATGTAGTTCACAATTTCAGAGAGTGAATAATACTCGATTTAAGGTGATTGTATTCATTCATGAAAAAAAATACTAAGGAAATCAGGCAGAGCATCAAAGAAATGAAGATAAATATCATTAGTTTGTAAAAGAGAAGTGTGATTAGTTATGTGTATATATTTACAGGGCGTTGCACTGAGTAATGTTGGCAAGAATCTCCTTTATTGGACACCGGAATCGTTTCATCTCGTGTCCCACCTGTACTCCGTTATCTATAGTCTTCTTGCATCATCTGTAAACGTAGTGGCACATGTCATGACCTAGGTCCTGCTGAGGTTCATCAAACTTGACGTCATGACATAGGTGTAATAGATAAATTAATATCCCAAATTAGTCATTTATCGTAAAACGAAAGATGGTTTCAGTCATACTGAAAAAGTCATTAATAATTTCCTAAAGAATGGGCCAAAATCTTGACCGAGATGATCTCGTCACATAAACTTGTGTGGTTTACATCTTCTGTTGTGGGCACACATCCAAGTTCCAAGTACTTTGCTTACCTTTCTGAAGTATTGTAATTTCATTATGTTTCCACTTTTGGATTTACCAAAGGTTATAAATAAAAAAAAAAGAAAGAAACAAAAAACGAAATGATCTTTCACTTAAAAAAATCGCCGCCAGTTCGCACTCTTCTTTTGGCCTTTTTTAAAAAATCTTTTTGTAATGTAATATACAAATTAAATGTATGTAGTTTACTAAGAAGTGTAGCTATAGAATTATTTGATTCCTTAAAAACAGATCAACGGCTTCAAATAGCCGTCTCCCTATTTTCGTTTAATTTGGAAATTAACTAGTAACCGATTTACTATCATCAGTTGTTTTTCCCAGTAAACATCATACAAACTTTGACCTACCGTTTCCCCTGATTGGACCCCGTTCAGTGTTTATTTGAACATATTCGTGTGTATGTTTCTTCCTAGTAATATTTGTGGGTTTCCTCCAGATCGGTAGTAACCCCATGTTACTCATTTAATCGTACGGTAACTCTAAATCTAAATTTTACATTCTCAAGATTTACATATCTTCTTTATTTCTTCCCTGAGCCTCCATGGTCAAGTGGTTTGAGCATCGCGCTTTAAATCATGTCTCTCACTTCCTGTCAGCGCAGGTTCGAGTCTCACTGGAACCTAAACTAATTTTTATTTCTTATTGTCTACTTCTTTGCATTAGTTTCAAATAATGCAATGTCTATTTCGGCACTCTTCTTTGCAATATTTGTCCATCGTCGTATAAAGACGTCCTGACTTGACGTTGACGTCAAACTATTTTCTTTTGGTGTAGACCTATATCGTTGTGTTTATCCGAAGAACGTTTCTTATTGCATACATCTTCGCATTAGTTTCGAACAATACAACGGTTTAGTTCGGTACCATTCTCTGTAATGTATTGCCTATCTGTCAAAGAACAATGACGTTTTAACTTGACGTTGACGTCAAAATATTTTCATTTCGGTGTATATCGTTGTGTCTATTCGAAGAATCCTCTTATTCTCTACTTCGTATTAGTTTACAGTGATGTTGACTGATTTCAAAATTTTAAGATACACATGTATTTTGATCAAGTTTGACGTTTCGTATAATTTACTTTTTCGCAGTTACGCTTTTATCTGATCTGTCCTGCAAGACACCAACAACTGAATTGTTGTGTGCGTTATCATAAGACATGAAAGGAAAATGCTGATTTAAAAATGATCGTCTTGAGAGATTTAAAAAGTACAGCACATGGCAATTACAAACTCTACTTGTTAGCTTTTATTTCGATCCCCTGACCTCCACAAACTTAACCGCGATGACCACTTACGCCGTCTTGTAATTAAGACATAATCCCGTCATTATATTTTAAATCTTTATCACAATTGTAAGATAACTTTTCTCGCCATTTAAAAACGTTTCTAAAAAAATTTCAATACTTAAAAAAAATCTGCTCTGGTCCAGCGAGATTCACTGAACAGTTGTTTTTAAACTTTAATGAAATACTTTTAATTGAAGAGATTTTTTTTCATATGTATTTAGAAAGGTAGCGCCAGCATGTCTGGAAGTATATAAAAACCTTTTGTCAGTCGTAATGTTGATCCCTCACTTCAACTATGTAATACCTGCAAAAGCTAAACAAAACCATATCTGAAACGAACATACCTTGTTCAACTTGGGTACCTGTACGTAAAGCGGAATAAACAACAGTCACAAAGGGATACAAAAATGAACATAAATCGTCTTAACTGGACCATTATTGCATTTAATCTCAATTTAAAACATCATAATCCCGGATTTTTTAACGCATTGAGTTTGTGACAGCGTTGTTTCCACCCCTATCTTGTGATGGTATACATATGTGCGGAGTGATTCGTTCAAATTATACGATTTCCGGTAGGCGTGTGATTATATTGGGACAAATATAATAGCAAAAGTGATATTTGTATACGGTTTCAATTGCTTGTTCAATCAATTATTGGATCAATATGAAGTGTTTCGATACACTGACCTCAAAATCAGCTATGTTTATAATTGAAATAAATCAAACACTAAAAGACTTATTATCGTTCTGGAGTAACGAATGAAACGCTTCCTGTATTCATTTACCCAGGTCCTTCAGCCAGTTGAGTGTCCAATCAACAGCAAGATGAAGAGATTGATTTTACCTGTAGCGGTGCATTTTTTTAAATATATATATTTATTCATTTATTAAATCCTATTACTATTACTATTATTATTATTGTTATTATTATTATTATTATTTTGGTGGAGGAGCCAAATTTTGTTATTTAGTTATGGATGTTACATGTATTGACTAAAGAGTACAACACACGGTGTAACGTATGTTTCGTATAACATATATTAAAGCTGCAGTTATTGCTTTTTCACATAGACAGAGACTCAATAATAAATTATTGCACGGATACACAGTCAATGTTTAATCTTCTGATTTTCTATGAAAAGTCTGTCTGGTCTCTGGCCCTACAAATGTGCCTTTTATCATTTTTAATATACGTTAAGAAATTAGTAAGGAACTAATAAAATCTGAAACCAAAACTACTTGGACTGACATATGAGACTTCCGTAATAAGATTTGCCTTAATAAAAAGCGTACAATACACTTCGTTATTGGTATTACAATGATAAAATGATACAAACATAACGTGTCGTAACAACGCTTAATACAAAACGGGATATACAAATCCTCGTAATCAACGATAACCTCTTCACACTAACATAGGCGATATTCTGTTAGAAAACAACACGTAATATAAAATTACAGTTACATGCTTAAACTTCGAGTATAAAACCCAACACAGTAACAGTTGCGACATTTTATATGCATACTAAAGGTTCTAAACTTAATGTACTAAAGATGTACGATATTTCGCAATAAGAATAACGAAGACATTAAGTTCGCTATAAAACTCAACACAGAAAGATATGCGACATTTCGTAATAAAAATAAATCAGACATACTGAAACTTCGCTTTAAGACTCAACATACTGAGATATGCGATATTTCGTAATATGAAGCATATATATATATATATATATATATATATATATATATATATATATATATATATATATATATATATATATATATATATATATATATAACATTTTGTAGCAAATCTCACTTATACGTTTATCTGTAATCATACAATTCGTTTCCATTAATAATATCTACTTTATCCATAGTTAGTAAATTATGATAAAAGTACATATAAGGGTACTTAGATTTCTACTAGAATTTCAGGGAAACATTCCCGTACCCCTACAGGTCATATCGGTCTATTCCAACCACTATGTGAACTGACTTAAGCATACAATTTTTTCAAAATTAACGTTTTTATTCATTTTCAAGTTAAAAAGAAACAATATGAAAAGTTTTCTAATACCTTAGTACACTCTCTCTCTCTCTCTCTCTCTCTCTCTCTCTCTCTCTCTCTCTCTCTACCTCTGAGTTTATAAATACATGCATAGTAAAATAGTCACAGCGAATTGCATGGGTATCTGTTATAATATCTTAGGAAAATAAAATGTACTCCATAATCATAAATGTTCAAAATATCTAGTAAATACTACAAGTTGTATCAGTTACAGCAGTTGAACCTATACAGGCCTTCTTCATACGGAAAAATCTGAGTTTCGCTTCTCTAAATGCACTTGCAGGTCCTTCACCTTGGCTTCAGGGTAGAGTATATGCAAAGAAGTTGATTCCCTAAAGACACAGAATCCAGTAATCAAATACAATTACCCTGAAGATAAAATAAACAATTTTCATTACTATGAAACTCATTCGAATATATATATATATATATATATATATATATATATATATATATATATATATATATATATGTATATATATATTCGTATTATGCAGTCAAGTATAATATTAATGAATTATCAAATGATCTTATTGGTGAAAAAAACCAAAAATACCAGCGGGGCATATGTTATCACTTGAAGATACAGATCTAACCTTCTACCCGTAGGGATGATCTTCTCGTTGATAATCAGAATTGTTTAAATCACTCCGAACTTCAGCATTATCGAACGTGAAATCAAACAAACTGAGACTATAAAAATAATGACTTTAATAGTTTAGGTTTTAATGTTTGTTAAAACGTGAATTTACGTAGTCGCATACCTATATGTACGTTTTAACATTACAGTAGTCATACTTGATGAGTACAAGTGGAAATATATCAATTATACATTTTCTCACGCCAGAATCGAATTAAAATATGTAGTTAATTAACTTTCAATTAAGTTGTCTCAATGTATTATCCAAGTCTAACTATCTCACTTATCCGTCTCCAGTTGTTATAAATGGGAAAACATGGTATTATACCTTAAGTGTAAAGATCGGCAGGCAAAAAAATAAGTAGCCTTTGATTAACGCAAAAATGTTATCTATCCATTAGACATTTTCTGTGTGTTTTTGTACTGGTGCTAGAAAATTATTAACGAAGAAAATCACTTAATTTGTTTGACCATTTCGCCGAGTCCAAATACCATGTAATTACTAAACAAATAAGTCAGACAAAGGCATTCAAAGATTTCTCCTCTCCTGTCTAACAAGTAAATTAAATACAAACTGTTAATTAAATCTTGACTGTTAAAACCGAGAGTAATTTTCCTAGATAGAATTAGCGAGCTAATGTCAACTGACTGTAAGCCGATGAAGTACTTAATTTTCTTTTTAAACCTACTTGTTACAAATAGAATTTTCTGAGCAATGATCTGAAGGTTCCCAAGATTATGTTTTGTGTTAATTATCAAAAGCATGTGGCGCGTTACACTTCGAACTCAATTTATATTGATAAACATTTGTTAAAAAAGAATTAAAATGAAAAAAGTAGAACAAAACATAAATGAAATTTAAAAAAATGAAATAGAATAAATAAAAAATTCAAATAAGATAAAATATAATAAAATAAAATAAGATAAAACAAAATAAAATAAAATAAGTTTAAACACTTTAAATATATAGATTTTTTAGAGACAAATTTTGTATAATTATTACAGAAATAAATTTAAATACTTTAAATATAGAGTTTTTAGAGACAAGTTATACAGAAATTATTACAGAAATAAAAAGAAAATAGAAAAGTATGATCTTTTTTCAATTACAATGTACATTACTACTATTTGATATTCAAGACCTCAACATAGTGTCTTTAGAAGATTCAAGAAATGTACGAGTTAGTCCCCTTTGCAGGGTATCGATATGCTTTACATCTGAAAGTGTGGGCGGGGCAGAGTTAACTAAAGCGTGTCGTCTGTGTTTCTCTTTGATTGGAAAGCATTCATACAAGTTACGTAGCCCCGCCTACTACTCGTCCAGTGAAGCATGTTCAGAGAGGACAAATTCATAACATTGCTCGCGGTTTTATTTTGGGTTTGTGCCTTTGGGCTAGATGCGCCAGTTATCCGTCAGAACTCTCACTGAGTAGATCTCCTGTGTACTGTATTGAAAAGACCATATATGTTGTATAGACCTCACTTTTATCACATATGCTAACATATTTTATTTGAAAACTGAGGACTAGATCGGATTTATATATTTATAAAAATATTCATATGGAAAGTACAAAGGACGCAATATACCTCTGGGACTTATAGTGAACAATTATCAGGTGATATGGCACAAGTTAGTCCCGTCAGTCACAATCACGTCGCTACTGCGGAGGAAACAGGACAGGCGAAAGTGAACGGGTCCGGAACATTAACGGATTTAGATCAGAGTTCGGCTTATTACCGCAAGGAAGATATGCCTCCAGCTTTTACTGGAATGATACCAGAATCAGAGGTGTTTGTTGTATTGTTTTTTTCTTTTTGTCCTATGGGGTCTGTTCCTGAGGCCATATTTAGCAGTAGTTTTTGTTAGTCATTTAAAATATTTTGATATAAGATTAGTAAAGTAAATTTAGGTATAGAGGAATATTCTGTAATAAGAAAATAATCCATCCCAACCTTAAATTTAAATTCCATTACTCAAAATCCGACAGGTAGAATTCTTTTGTATTATTACATTACTCCTCTATTTTCATTCCAGACGGAAGCTATTTTGAGAAAATGAAACAAAATTAATATGTAAAGCAAATATAAAAATCAACGCAATTTATCAATTATTACCATCTACTTGAAAGGTGCATTTTTACTGGAGTGTTGTTAGTGCCCCACTGTGATTTTCAACGCCTCGGAAATTAGCAATATTGATGACGTGAATAAATGACGAATAAACGAATGGGGTACCTAAGTCGATATATCTTCAGCGTGACTCAGATCTAAATGAATTTTCTAAGATGGTAGCATGCTATGCTCTAAATTGTAATTGACGTTTTTAGCGGACTGACATACGATTTACCTACACAATGCCAGATTCTTATACCTATTCGGTGTGTAATACAACGATTTCAATATGTGGATTCTTCTTTTTATTTTATTTATTAATTAATATGTGTAAACGAGTTTTATTTGAATACTTATAATTATAATGCATTCAAGCAGGCACATACAGTAATTTTGTTGTCCTTTTTTACTACATCAAAGAAAATTTATCATTTCCATAAAAGGTTAAGATCACAGGAATTTTCAATTGAATTTGTTACAATTATTTATATTTTTTTTTCTTCTCTTCTAGGAACGGCGTGATGTTGTCGGCAGCCATGGAGGTCTTGGACAGTTGGTTAGCACTGTGTCTACGGCAGGGTCTTTCCCTCCTGCACCTAGGTTATCACATACACCAAACTCGGATTTCCAGCCTCCGTACTTCCCCCCTCCTTACAACCTACCTTCACAACAAACAATGGACTTTCATCATCCACATTTTAATGCGGATTCATATTCACATCTGAGTAACTTTCATCAACAGTCACAGCAGCATTATCATCAGTTACATACTCCAGAAAGAAATGTGCTAAGATATAAAGAGGAACCACTTCATAATATGCACCCGGGTTTAACCCCACCACACTCGGACTATGGCGGAATCCGCCGATCTGACATTCTTATGACGGGGGGACACCCTCTCGGTTTTGACCAAAATCCTAATTTGTTAAATATACATCCATCAGCTGGACTACCAGGAATAGATGACGGAAATCATCAGGTATGTTCATTTTTCCCCATTTTAAATTCATTCTATCTATCTATCTATCTATCTATCTATCTATCTATCTATCTATCTATCTATCTATCTATCATTTATTCTAAATTATTGTGGAAACTGCCTGTTAAATAGTGTTCGCTGGAAAATAATTTATTAGAAAGATTTGAACAAATTAGTGGTTACAAGGTACTATATCTCACTCAGCCTTGTTATTAAGCGTTTCTTTGAACGTATCATGTTACCACTAAGCGGCGAAGATTTTAGATCATTCGAATTATACAAATTATTATGAAATATTGGCTTGATGGTTTCAATGTTAATTGGGATTTACGCTGACATAGGGAAATACATCGGAAATAAAATTCTGCTGTAAATTTCAAGGGGATCTTTAGCTTTTATAATAGGGTGTCACTTTTCCCGATAATTATTAACTCTCTGAGGTCCACTTTACTATATTTCTTGTGAAAATTGTTAAAGTTCAAAAACTTTATTTGGCGATGAAGAAAGACTTATTATTTTTGGATAATAAAATATCCCCGTCGTACTCTAGATGTTAATTTGTTCAGTCGTGAAATTTTGTTATCAAATTAAATTAAGTCAAAAGGTGGATTTTAATGAAGATGCTGAACTCATTTTAGGAGTTGATAATTAAATCAAGGATTAAAGTCTGTTCTTATTTTATTCGCCAAAAAAAAAGAAAATAAAAGACAGAAAGGTAACAGTTTTACAAAAAAAATAATAGAAAAGATGGATAACAAAATATTTTATCAGATTGGAACGGAGGTAAATTGAGAACTAAATTATACGTATGATTGCGTCACATAAAATAACTTTATATTTAACACACATTTTATTTTACCCCGGGGTTATAAAATCCGTAGTAGTAGTAGTACATAGCAGGAGATCAAAACACTATTGCAATATCTTATTATAGCATTAGGGTCCTCGGGCGATTCTCACGTCGGCGCGTGCTAATCTAATGTACTTATACACACAAACAAACTGAGATATTTTGAAGGATTTAATTGTCGTTTAAAATGAATTTAGAATTTTTCACAGACATTGTAGCTTAAAATGATACCAATTTTGTTTTCGCTTATTTTTTTCTAATATATTTTTTGTATAAATCATTCGGGAATCTACATTTTCTAATGTTAATATATGTAATACTATACATTTTTGTTGTGTAAAATTTTGTTTTTAATTCATTTACCCTAAGTAAATTCTTATGAGAAATTTCCGCCTCATGTTAGATATAATTTACGCAGTCAAAGTGATGACGTGTTCATTATTTGTACCTGAGAGGTAATAACCTCAATATTGTACATTTCCGAGCGAATTTTCTTTATTTAGGTAAACCTTTAAGTATAAAGAAATTGTCCATTTGTATCGACATCTTGTAAATGCGATGTGCCAGGAAGTACCAGGTCGTATGTTTTAACTCTAAACTTGTAATGTCGTGATTTTAAGAGAGTTACTAGTAAGAAGAAACTTACTCGACGTGGCGCCATTAAACGTACAAAGAGAAGACGTTTACACAGATCAAACTGTTCGCCGGACTTAATATAAAACTATTTGTTCATTTTATGGGATTTAAAAAGTATTTGACCATACTTGGACAATCAATACATTAAGTGTACTAAGATATATATATATATATATATATATATATATATATATATATATATATATATATATATATATATATATATATATATATATATATATATATATATATTTATATATACATACACTTACTAAGATAATTATTATTATCATTATATGTATATATTTTACTGTTGAACAAGATGTTAGTACCTTTATGGTACGGGAAATGGAGATTTTATAGCCAACCTTTCCAGCGATTAATTAAGGCCTATTCAGTGAGGTTATACTAAGAGCAAATTATTGTCGTTGGAACCGTTGAGTGTTTACTATTAAATTGCAATAAAGACACCGAATCCCCTTTATTTATATTTAATATCATTTTTCATTAGCCACTATTGACGACAATGGTTAACACAAATAGGAAACGGACAGGTGTGAAGCTGAAGAAAGGATGCGGACAGACCCCTGTTATGACCCCCACCGATGTCGCCCCATCTGTCTAAGTGTCACCGTCCTATACTTAAATTGACCATTCCATGTCACTTTCGTACTAAATAGCCACTTACTGTGTAAAATGCACCTACAAGAAACATATTTAATCTACCTTTTACATAAACTAGCTTGAATGGTCAGGGATAGTCTCAAAGATATAACCACAATGTGTTTTCTTGGGTCAAAGGTGTGTGTCCACAGTTGTATCTGATGACTATTAAAGCTGTCCATTTTTTTTTTGAGATGACAAATTATACAGGTTATTCTTAAGTACATTTTATTATTATCTTGGAGCTATGTAAATATAAAGGACAAATTAATTCAAATTTACAAAATCTGAGACGGTTTCTATTCCATTTTGATATCCTCGAAAACGGAGAACATCTAAGCCATATATAATAATAGCTTTTTGGGATTTTTTTTGGCCTCAATCAAACATATTTATTGAGTTATATGGTAACGGTGTGTTTTAAATGGTGGATTATGTCAATCAATTTTTAAAAGCACATTATATTTTCTATTTTGAAATCCAGAAACAACAGGGGTAGGAATACTATGAAAGTGCGTTTTTTGTCCGCCCAGATGAAAACTTTGTACTGACTTTGTGATTAGGGGTAAATAATATGCTGGGGTACTTTTTCTCTGCATGGGGGGAAGTCTAACCCGGGTCCGTTTTTTCCGGGAGAAAGTCTATGGTACAACACCGGCCTTACACAAGTAAACTGGCAAACTTTCTCACAGAAACCAGCTTAGGCTCCAGTGGGGCTTACACCTGTACTGACCAGAAGTGATGGACTTCATGGTTCAAAATGCGATGCTCTAACCACTCGACCATGGATGCTCTATTACAATAGCAATTGAGGAACTAGATGCATCCATGATGTAGGAGTTCGCCCCAAAACGTTTACTAGGCCTATTTGAAAAAAATCATTTATTTCTTATTTGACTTTTATCCTATTCAGTTTGTTTTTTTGAAAATCAATTTTTCTATATAGCACAGAGTTTTATTTTTACTAAGACCTCAGTAACAACAGTCTGGGAAGGAACATGTGTGTGATTAGTTTTAGTATCAACCAATAATTCAAGCATTGAGACACTTGAGTGATCCGGGAATTAAATAATGTAAAGTGGCAGAATATGTTTTCTTTTAATTTGAAAGTATTCAAAGCGATAATCACTCGTACTGAAAATAAGAAAACAGAATGGTGACAAATACATTACGCAACCCTTAACATAATGAACCGGAGACGGGATGCTAGATTTTTAATTTGTACTATTCCGGATTGGATAAATGATACATTGTGACCACAATAAGACCTATACAAGTGATATTTTTATTGTTGCTTTTTAATTTAACTCTCTACTCAAGCAAGAAATGACGGTTGGGCATCGTTATCCAGACTCTATCAAAACAAATTTTGTTTGTTGTATGCGAAAATGGTGTAGGAATGGTCAGATTCCTTCCCATCATTCGTTTTGTTGAATGATTGACAACCATACATAAACCTTCATGCACAACTTGTTTTGTACAATCTTACTGGCGTGTCGTAACTGACGTAATCTATGCGCTTATCGGCGTCAATTATTTGTTACAGTGGTCATTTTGTCTCGTAAAATTGTTTTCACACTAAAAGCAGAGGGTTTTGGAATATATATTTGGAGATGATTTTTCTGAATATATTTTATGATATAATAGCACATAAGATGCAACCTTCATTACACTGGTTTTTCCTATTATCGCAGTGGTACTTTTGATTGTTTTAAATGGACTATCGCATCCATCACGAGATTATTTCAGTTAAATTGCAAAATTTATTCCCGAAAAGGAAGATTTACCTTCTCATTAAAACCAAGAACGCCTGAATATCAGAGGTAATATGAGAAAAAAACCTCAGTTACGAAAATTATGAAAATGGTGATTTTGTTTTTTAATGCATCTCTTGGTATCTCTTCTAGATCTTGACTGCTAAGAAAGATAGCTCCCTTCGAGCCCGATTTACGATGTACCAGGTTGCAACACCAATATGTTGTTGTAAGCGAGAATTAAACCCCATTCCTCATTAGAGAATTAATTCTTTATCAAGAGACTGATTTGCATTTTCCTGCTAGAGTTCCACCCACCTCAGTTGAAGATAAGAACCCGACATTTTCTTCCAAAACTTACCACAGGAACAAAATAATTCTATCGTGTAAGCTGTAGTCGAACATGGCACCAAACAACACTCCGCATTTTTTTATATTTTGTAAAAAGCCATGCACCAAACATAGATTCATTCTTTCTCCATATACTTTCCAAATACGTATATACAGAAACATAGACTATCATGTACAAGTTAAATGTAGATATTCTCGATTTTGAATTGCGCATTTGAGTAGCGAAATTACGCGGTAAACAAGAAGGCGTGAACATCTTAACAGAACTTTGTTTATCTTGTATTTTACTATATAACCCTTTTCTCAACCGATGAAATAAAAATTGGCAATTGGAGATAGACGTGTGGGTAAATTTACTTGTGAAAATATGTACATTTTATTAAATAATTTATAACCTCTAAAGCTTTACTTAAAGTTATTCTAGCGTCACTTAATAAAGAATCTCTCGCCTGACACTTGAATGTGTCTTTATCAGGATATACATCATTTCTCGACAATCAACACTCAACAATTTCAAATATGTAATTGGACGAGCATTTAGTCGGAAACCAAATTAAAGACGTTTACTTTTTAATGTTATTAGATTACTTTTCATTTTCTCATAATTAAAAATACATTATGTAAAAGCTCAATTTTCGGCGGAAGATTTTTCAGTAGAGAGTATAGTGCTATGAAACACTTTACAGTTTGTTTCCGAACGAATCAATTACAACGGATTTTATCCAGTGCCTTCAAGCTATGACGATCCACACCTTTTCCACACATTTCCTGCATATAACATTCAGAGAAAATTACAATTTTCTACGCGATTTCACACATTGTTTTTTTTCTGTTGTATCTTATATATTGTCTATATTCGTAGTTCCCGAGTGTGTAATCTTCTTTAGGTATACGGTCATTTAACACATTTAACCCTCCTATCAAAATAGACACACACGCATAACAATAAAATGTACGAAAAACACAGATTCCTTAATACGTTCTCTTGTTCAGATCGTCCACCATATAACGTAAATGATTTTTTTGCAAAGGACGTTTTCTGGGGTGTCACAAACGACCGAAAACAACTCTTTGAACCCACCCGTCTTATTATTGGCCATTTTATTTGTTAATCGTTTTCAAAGAGACATATTATCAAAAGAAATATTGATACGGTGAAAGGGGTCTATTAACATTTTTCATATTTTTATCAAAGAAAAGACTGACAGTCAGGAGAGGCTATTAACTTTTTATATTTGTTTTATATACTGTTTAATGTTATCATTCTTATTGTTATGCTCTTACTTTAAACGCCCTTATATGATTTGATGCATTTTAAAATAGTCGTGGGGTTATTCAATTTATATTAGAAATTTAATTATGTAAACGTAGAAATTGACAAAATCAACAAATCTCCATTCTATGACAAGACGACGGTACAGCTAGAGCAACAAAAGAGACAAATTAGAACTACAAAATGTTATTTAAAGGTCTCTACCCGAAATATACACGCTCCATATGCTGATGTCTCGCAGCATCGCTTTTATATCCAGTATTTAAATGCAAGACTCCCCTGGTAGAGTTCATGGGATTTTAATCCACGAATTTGTAAAATTACTCTTTCTACAATCGTTTCAAGTGGCGAGTGCGATAAAAAACTTTAAGTATGTCGCAGATAAAATGAGGACTTTTTCTACACTTGGTTTGTTTGATGTTCATAATGAATGAAAGTGTATTGATGTGGCAAATATCAAACACCCCTTCAATTATTGACGAAATGCTCTGAAATATGGATACAACCATATACATCACTTTGCACACGTTTTGCTAACGTTTATCGATATTTCTGTTGCATTTCGTAGTAAGGATATCTGTGCATTTTGGGTGATTTTAGGGGAAAGTCAAAACAAATATTTATGAGATAAGGTTTCAGATATGCCAAACCGTCATTTAATGTGTGGGAGAGACATAAAGTGGGTTGGGATGCTTATCGTCGTAAATACCCCATTCTCCGGATGACATATTTTTCTTATGCATTTTAGTCCTTATTGGTCACTTTTGAAATATTTTGCTTTGATTACTCAATCACTATAATACGACCTATTGTGTTGTATTGTTTTTTCTGACTTTAAAACAGAAGATAATAAGGTGGTCGAATATATGCATAATCGGCATTCCAACGAAATCTGCCAATATTTTTGGCATCGGTTTTTTGTAATATTTTGTTGGAACTGTAATTGTAAACAGTTTTCATATTGTCACGATGCTACCATAGCAAGAGATATGATACAATAATATACACATAACATGAATTTGAGTTCTAAAGTAAACATAGCATTACAGACTTCTATTTGATCGTTCCATTTCCAATGCATCTTGTATTAAAGCGTTGCATTGCAAATGACTTTTGTATGGTAGTACTGCTGTATTATTTCAAGATTTGCCTCTGTCGTAACAATTGTAGGATTACTTTTGTGCTTATAAGAAAACAATATTCTCATTATCAATACTGGGGTGCACAAAAACCCCAATGTCATTTCCAGTTCTAGAAAGACGGTCAGGGTTAGTGTTTAGGATTTTTGATAGGGAGACTCATATATATATATATATATATATATATATATATATATATATATATATATATATATATATATATATATATATATATATATATATATATGCTATTAAGAAATGCCGACTGTTTTGGACACAAGTTAGTTATACTTTTTCATAAATTTTATTAGTTTTAATTGCCCTCTCCAATGCTAATCTCACTTAAAATACAGAAAAAAGTCCTGTGACATTCGACAACATCTGTATAATTAGGCGCCTCCCTATCATTGTTATCATACGTATGTAAAGGTGCCCCAAGGCCTGATTTTATGCCGAGTACACTATTGATCTGCAGTTTTCTATCGTGGTGTCCCTGGGATTCTGTGGCTTATTACTGGCGCATCGCATTGTGCCAAGGTGCAAAACTGACGTAGTCAGTTGTTTCTCTGATTAATAGACTAATATCGGCGTCAATTGGTTTTTATTTCAATGGATATGGAACATTTCCTTTTTAGACGGAATTTTCAACTGATAGACACGCGGATTTGAATAATTGGGAAGCATTGAAAGTTAATAGGAATCTATAAAATGCGCAAAGAGGAATCAGACATGAAAAATAATTGGCGAGTTATCAATAAATGTCATTATGCCGTCTTTATCACGATGCATGTACTTCAAAACCAAATAACTGACTATATTTTGCCCACGGTTCACTTGCTGTAAAGGGGAACGGCCATGTAAGTGCGAATTTGAAAGGTAGAGGAGTCATGTTCTAAAAAATGTCAAATATCTAACCATGAATGGTACTGCTGACCAAAAGGATCCAATTTCAGTTTCACGTTTGACAATAGGTACAATAAAAGGTCGGTTCCAGAGTGATATTTAAATGGACATTTGACCTACAACTTTAATAGCGGAATAGGTTGTTATGTAATTCGAATACGACGTACATCTATTGTTTCCTCATCCGTGACTTCAATTTAAACACATTAAATTTTATAGACATTTAATCGGGTCTCCAATCCAGTAAACATTTTAAAGTTGGAAATCATAGAAACATTTTGTCATAGTATTCCCTATGTATATCCATTAACGGACGTCCAGAAGAGCTTTATAATGCTTGTTGATTTACAAATCGTTATGTCACTTATTTTAATGAAAACGAATATTATAGCTAAAACGGTTAACATTTTCAAGTGTTTGTAGGTCAATGAAACCGCAATATACGATACAGCATTGGCATCTTTTTGCTCATATATTTGTTTGGAAGTTAACTTGGTTTTATGTCTACTTTTACTTATATAATTGTCGCCAGATTAAACATATTTGACACAGAAATGTATATTTTGAATATGATCCATAATTATTATTTTTTTTATGAAAAGCAAAGTAAACGTGCTACATATTATGGGATGATGATAATGTATGTAAATATTTGATCTTCTATGTAGTCTTTTTCTATCCATGGAAACAATATTATCATGTAGTATGTTAATGATGATGATGATGATGATGATGATGATGATGATGAATAATGAAGAAGAGGGTAGGATCATATAGTTTTGAGCAAATACATTTATAGTAAAAATAAAAACTAAAGAATCGTTCAAGGATTCAAAATTATCAAATGCGTAGTTTTGCTTTTATTTGATATTAGTTTAACTCGTAAAAACGACAGTCAGTGTTGACTGTTTCTGTGATTTGAAAGCAAAATTCATTCGTACAAGTGACTACAATCACTGATCCATCTCAGGTGTAGTACATCCATATGTGCACAGATTTAAGCTTGATTGATAGTTCTTATGTTTCATCTGACCAGAATGACAAATTACTCTCAATCTTCAATCATTTTATAGTGACATTTATTCCACGTTGCCTTAGTAACCAAACTACAGATTTTATATTTTGTCTCCATCAAATAATTGTTTTTAAGTTTTAATTAATTAGTTGGCGCCAATGTCATTAAGTAGAACTGTACACATTACGGTATCATCTAGGTAATTTCTTAATTGTCTTTTCGTTTATTTTCAGGGTGGATTAGAAGACACCAGTAATTATATTTCCGCAGATCACAACAGTGTTATACGTAAAGGTAAGGAACTTCAATCACGTAAATCAGGATTATTACCAAAACAAAAAAACCCAGATTCTGTGTAAACTGCATCTCAATCGTAAATACGTAAGTCTGGATTACCTGCCCTTGTCACACTTACTGTTTCTAGACGTCGTCTCCCCCCCCCCCCCCCCCCCCCCCCCCCCCCCCCCCCCCCCCCCCCCCCCCCCCCCCCCCCCCCCCCCCCCCCCCCCCCCCCCCCCCCCCCCCCACCCCCCCCCCCCCCCCCCCCCCCCCCCCCCCCCCCCCCCCCCCCCCCCCCCCCCACCCCCCCCCCTCCGCTTTGCATTTAGCGCGCATATCACAATTGATGATAAAGCTGGCAAATGTGAAAGAATATTTGCTTTAATATTTTTCTGCATATTATTAATATATGATAATACAAATATTATGTATAGAACTAATTTGATTTTAGTAGACAATGCTTTATCGTTAGACGCCATCTTCTTGGGAGGGGATTCCATTTCTAATCATATTAAATCAACCAACAAGTAGGCCTATCTCAATATGAAAACAGTGATCTGATAAATTTCTGGAGCACTTCATGTCGATAATATATTGTATAAATCATATTGGATCCATTTGTTCGTATGGCGAGTATTACTGATATCTTCATCAGGGTATGTTGTACATGGTTAAATATTAATTTACCTCTGAATCATCCATTTGATAAAACGTCTACCTCCGACATAGTAAAATGGGTTCCATGAATGATTGTTGGATCTTAAAACTAGTAAATATTCACGCTTTATGAAGCCGAGAACCGAAATACAGAGAACATGTCTTTCTTCACTAACCTGCATTTGCTATGGTTATAAACAATCGCCGATTATCAGTTCTTTTTTTCTAATTGCAATATAATTTCGAGTAAACGGGTACAGATCAAACATAATACAATATGTCATTTTTATAGTGACTTCAGTCGGTGATGTGAACGGAAACGCTAAAATTCCTTGACGAAAAGTAGCCTAAGTAGGAAATGATGAAATGTGATTACTATCAACTAACAAGGAAACAGATATACATGTATATCGAATATAGCAATTGGTTTTATCACGCGATAAGTGTTTTCAATACACACACACACACACACACAGATATATATATATATATATATATGATAGATAGATCAAGAATTTCCGTTGTATTGTGTCATACCTTTACTTCCACTTTCACACGAAGTTGGATCTCATGAAAATTCATGGCATATAGATTATGTAATGTAGGACACTATCTGAGGATAACGAACTCGACAAAGATCTATGCCCTAGACATAATAGCTAATTTTTTAATATATAATATATACAATGCGCAATTGTTACAATAATATGGAAAATGATCAGATTGTACATTATGGAGAATGATTCCATAAACTCAAAGCTTAAATAGAAATATGTCAAACAATATGAACTAATTTATTTGGATAAGTGCTAAAGGACACACACAATTTTTGTCCATTAATGACATTACTGATAACTACCGGAAATATAGGTTATAAGTCATTTCGGAAGATCGCAGTACCCATTGATGAAAATCTTCAAATTCGTTTCTTTTTAAAATAAGTTCTGATGTGATAGTTTTAATATGTAAATTTACAATCGCAGGTTTATTTATAAAAACACCTGACATTGGCAGGTGATACTAATTGTTGCTTTACTGCGAATTGAGATGTCGCTACAACGATTTTATGCACTCTGCACAGAGATACACACCGGTGATCGCTTATACAGACTCTGTCATGTTAGTGATATTAAGTTAATTTCATTTTTTACGCGATGTATCGTTTTCCAACACTCATTATTGAATGATATTTTCCAGGTGAATATATATATATATATATATATATATATGTAATCACTGACTTCACGGAGTCTGTATAAGGGATAGACATGTGCATAGTGTATATATAGATTTGGTTGACACGTTTTAGATTAGTAAACGTTTCCACCAATGTTGGACTGTGGTTCGATATTGTTTCCAAAGTAACAAGAAACGGATGATGAGCATTATTTTCCATTATACTTTACACTAAAGTTAAAAAATAAATTAAATTTCAAACACGGTCTTCAATGTATAATTATAATTTCCTTCTTTTGTGTCTTTTGTTTTTACAATGACGTCTGTCAACAAGCCTATGAAGCCAAGGCAGTAGTTGCTAAACTATAAAAATACAAGTGTAAAACATATTTTAAAACATTGAAATACGCAAAAAATACATTTGTATTTATCTATTTATTCTATTTCTTTATTGTTGGCTAATATGCATACCCACACCTACATTTTATTTAAGAAACAATATGTAGCTCGATATGGTACATTCTTGACCAGAAAAAATTCTGACACTGAGCAATCATATATATATATACCCCCAAATTCATATTTATCATATATGATATACACGTTCTATGACACTCACTTGTATAAGATATATATATATATATATATATATATATATATATATATATATATATATATATATATATATATATATATATATATATATATATATATACATATACATATATTGATATATATATTTATTTGTTTATTTTCAAATACTAAGTATGTGACAGAGAGAGTTATGGATAAAAAGAAGTATGTCATGTCACGTAATACAGAAAACTTTTGTATATTATATATGTTTATTTTATTTCTTTATCGCGGAAGTAAACTAAATATTCCCCTAAGGGTTAAAAGTACAGATACACAAACCATGCAGATCTTTCTTTGTATTTTGACGCTGTATGATTTTCCATGTCTAGTTCAGACGTTCCTCCAGGCAAAACAACCTTTAAATCGTCATGCCCTCGTACTTCTTTGATGAATGAAAATATTTCAGGTTTTATCTAGAATATATATATATATATATATATATATATATATATATATATATATATATATATATATATATATATATATATATATATATATATATATATAATATCATTCTGTGCTACATACACAAATCTGTTTATTTAGATAATATAGTTTTAATTAATTATTTGCCAATAAAACAACTAGTTCCACTAGGTTAGATACACACACACACACGCACACACACAGATACATACATACATATATATATATATATATATATATATATATATATATATATATATATATATATATATATATATATATATATATATGACAGTACTTCGATATTACATTGTACTAGCTTCAATTCTGTCAGCTGAAATGTTAACTTTTAGAATGTAATTAATTGATGTCGTATTAATGTCGTCAAATGTTTAAATTATTCATTGTTTCTGTATGACGCGGACGTACATTTTGCGTGACAATGACAATGTAATATCGTTATTAGTGTTGTTTGTAAGTGTTTCCCTCTGTATATTCACATATGCTTACAGACAGATGGATAGATAGATAGATAGATAGATAGATATATGATATTTGTATATTATGTCTGCCCCGATTATGACAAGGGATGTAGTTGGTCTATCTTTGTAAATTTATAATTGAAACACAACACCACAAATTTAACAATAAAATGTGTTAAGTCGTCGACGAGGTCGGGCACCAGTCTTTCTTTACATATTACACACTATATTTGACACTGCATATTGTCTGTTTACATCGCTGTAGTTTTGTCATATCAGATCTGTATCTATCTCCCGCACACCCAGAAAATTGTTAGCTTCAAATCACTTTCCATTCAAATTTTGTCACGACGATTTCCATATAAATTAGGTGATCGTAGAACCTTGTTGGGGGACATGGTGTATAAAATTGTTGATCGGTCGTGATATGAAACAACAATAGGCAATACGACGTGGATACAATGCTGAACAACTCCTGTCCTTTACATTTTTAGTAACAACAATTTTATGTAACACTTAAATATGCTTATGAACAATTTGTCACGCGTTATGCTGGAAATTTATTTTTCTCATTTACAGTTTAACGGAAAATGAAACGAGACTCAAATTAAAATATGCAAATCAACGTCATGTGCCATAAATTTCGTTTTAATAGGATCGTTTTTGTATAAAACAAATATTTAGTTAGATGAAAATTAACACAAGAGAAACCCACCGCGTTGGAAGATAATATCTTCCGAGGAAGCTGAGTGATTTAAACTTTACAAACCATATCCCAACAAGACTAATTTGATTGTCTTTCTGAGTGCACATGGGATATAACAATATCACTATGCAGCAAACATCTTTTTATCTATTTTCTTTTTCTTCTTATTCTCAACTTCTCCTTCTCATCACCCTCTGCTTGTCATTCTAGTATAGTTGCTACAAATATCTATTTATCTATCTCCTTTTTCTTCTTATTCCCCTCTCGAAACTCCTCATTCTTATCCTCCTCCTGGTTATCCAACCAATTACCATAGTTGGATAATACTACTGCTAGTGCGTTTATTATTCTTTTTTCTTCTAGTTATTATTATTATTATTATTATTATTATTATTATTATTATTATATGACAGAGATAGGCAGAATTTTTAAAATTTAAAGACCAAATTTCAAATAAAAGACTAAAACTAAAATAATTTCATGCAGGAAATGGATTGAAAACACTCCCCATACTAGAAGACAATGAAGAATTTTGCTATTGAAAATCAGTCGTACAATTTGTTTTTCACTGTTCGATTTTCTTAGGATATAACACAGTAGGTCTCCCTCTTTTTGTGACAAAATACAAACTTGTTTTTACTTCAAATCATTGAGAACGACGAACTTTCAAAGAAATAGTATGTTTTGTGTTGTTTGATTTTACAACGGGTACTCGTTATTTAAACACCAGTAAATTAAACCCGCTTGATAGTTACCAAACTGCTTAATAACAATACGAAATAACTTTCAATTTGAAAATAAAAGACTCCAACTATAATTGGATACAGTTTTGCGCTATTTTGAATTGGTAATATTTGTTCTTCAGATATTTACATATTTACATTGAAATTGTTAAATCTGGAATTTGGACAGGTGCGAGTTTGGCTATTATAATGCTGACGAGTAGTTGACTTCCGGTTTTCGGAAGTGGTATCATGTGAGATTATATCTACTTCTCTCTCCTTTAAGATCAACATAAAGTGGCATAACTCGGCTTGCTTACATTCCTACTTTACGTTCGTCCTCTTATTCAATCACGAGTAAATATGCATAAAATTGATAAGAGAGTGTTTGTAATAATATATGTTCGCTAGAAAGACTTAAGAAGTGATTTTTTTTTCTGTTGGTTTATTTTCTCTTTTTTTCATTTTATTTTGTTCTTAGAAAAGAAAAAAGTGAGTTTTAGACCTTTTGTAGTGAATGAGTGTACTAAACAAAAGAGATACAATGTACATACAGAGCAAAGCAGTCTCTCAGTGCGATAATAAATTATGGTGCATTGAAATGATAAATAAATAAATGAAATAAAATCTATGATAAAATAAAGTATATCTAAAGATTAATTAATTGATTAAATCAGACTAATAGTATGCGCAATAAATTGATATATATTCCTTATTGAGTTATTCCATAAAACGATTCGATGTTTAATGCTTTATGTGTACTAGTACTTGTACAGATATATGTGTATGTAATGCTATTGCTTTATGCTGAAGTAACATAGAACACAATCAGATTGAGAACGGTCCGTATTATAGTTGTAATTAGCTAAGCTGTATCATTACAACCGCGACTAAAGGAAATGAGAAGAAAATTAGATTAAATCTCTCTGCAAGAATTTTCCTAAGATACTACTTAATAACAGAAATTGTGCTGAAATTGGGTGTCTTTGGTGCTGTTTAATGGCTTAGTTCGGGAGAAAAGGTCTGTCAACCTCTCCTGTAAGAAGGAACAATTGATTATTTGCTATTCAACCACATCTGTTAATTTTATTTCAACTTTATATCTTTTAGTTAGTCTTTGTTTAAATAAGTACCAGTATAATCAAGAATTTACACCCACAAATAATAAAACATTGTCAGATGTGTGGCAAGCATATACAATGTAAATATTTTTTTGTGTTTCTATTTTCAGGAATTCGACCCAAAAACGACAACAATAAAGATTTAGTTATATCAGGAGTTTCCTCCCCTGGAGATGTTTTTTGTTCAGTTCCTGGTCGCCTATCCCTTCTCAGCAGTACCTCAAAATACAAAGTCACAGTTGCAGAAGTTCAGAGAAGATTATCTCCTCCTGAGTGCTTAAATGCATCTCTTCTAGGTGGCGTGCTACGCAGGTGTGATGTTTTTAATTTCATGAATTATATATATATATATATATATATATATATATATATATATATATATATATATATATATATATATACATGTATAGGGTTCATATAAACTTTTCAAAATGTCTTCAATTTAATTTTTCTTTCACGTAAGCAATTATATTCTATTAGAAAGCATCGGATCGTATGACGAAATATCTATTGTCTGTGTGTATACTTGAATTGCAAATGTACAAGATTATCATTTGTTGTTTACGTGGAAGTTAAAAATGACGACGTTCTTGTGACAAGACAAATGACAGTAAATAATAGTTCAAGGCGCTGTGTATGCGAGATCTTCTTTATCTTCAAAGGGAGACAAACACTACCAATTAGGCTAGACCACGTATTTATCACAGCAGAGGTGTCCTCGTGTTTTATTATACTGTTAAGAGCCATTCAGATTCAGAGGATGGGGGCGTTTCAGCAACAAAGAAATTTACAAGAGGGAGCCAGTTTACAAACAATTATAATTTGAATTGAGACTGACCTTTAAATAACTTGCTTAGCTCCATATTGTCACCTGCTCGTAATGATTTAAGTATCTAATATAAATGAGAGATTATGTACCCGAATTGATAGATGGGGGATTATGTACCCAAATTGTTAAATGAGAGATTGATATATAAATACAAAGAACTAAATGATTAAAGTGAAACGTAAGCTTTATACCCTAGTTTGGTTAAATGCTAAATGCTGTGTCTGATTGGCCATTAATAACCGGTAAAAGACTAACACAGCTGTCGAAACATATTTTGTATAGTGTAATGTTTGTTCTATTAATTGTAAATAATTTGTACAATGTATACATTTAATAATCTAGGTTTGTTGCGTTAACAGTTATTATTGCCAGATATGGATAATTATTTAAAGTAAATATCAAAATGGATAAATGCATCAAGTGTTTTAAGTACCCTTGAAGGTGTCATATTTAAAATGAACTTATAGGGGCATTACAAAAATCAGCGGATTTGAACACACTGTTCAAGTACGAAAGAAAACAATTACGATGTCAAGCTCAGATTATTTTTGAAATCAGATTTACAATCTTATGAATTCCTGAATGCGATTAGATGTTTGTAGTAGTAAATAGTGGTTGTAGTTGTAAAAGTAGAGTATGTACTATGGAGTATCATTATATAATACAAGTAATAACTACAGCTTACTTGGGGAGATAAATATATGTTATGTCAGCTTTTGTAATATTAGATTTTCTTTATTTTGCGATTTACATTTTCATGTTTTTTACTGATCGCTTTATCAGATTATGATTAAAAAGAGAACGTCGAAGAGTACTTGACTGATTCAATTATAATTGTAGATACATACTGATAGGGCAACATTATTTTTCTGACTGATGACAACACCCAAAATGACCATCCTCTTTTATTACAAAACTTTTCACAAATATACATTTATTTTATAAAAATGATATTACATCAACACAACCATGGACTTAAAAATCGAATCTGGTCTCACATGAAATATGTTTTGATAGAATATAGGATTATATAGAAATGTAAATATCAGGTGAACAATAGATATAAAACTATTGTTGTCCATTTGTTTTCTTTTCTTAACTCTCCTTTATATTCTTTTCGGTTTAATATAGAAAAAAAAATTGTTTCTGTTGTAGAGCAAAATCCAAAAATGGAGGTCGATCTCTGCGAGATAAATTAGATAAAATTGGACTGAGTTTACCAGCTGGTAGAAGGAAAGCAGCGAATGTAACGCTGTTGACGTCATTAGTTGAAGGTATTTACAGTTTGAGACATGGTCATTGTTGACGTTGTCTAACTCATTCACCCCTAAAGACACATTTCGACTTGCCCAAGTCATTGATTTATAGAAGAGTTCATTCTTTATCAAATTGATGAGTTAAGCATGTGTTGTTAAAGTGATATTTCTTATTTACTGTAAATTAATATTTTAACATGTCATAAATACACGATTTCAGTGTATTTCAAAATTATATATTAAATATCATAAATGTAAAACCAACGTATTTTTATTTTCATATTAAAATCATATTTTGCACTCGAGGCTCTCAGCCTCTATTTTTTTGCTAAATTGATAGTATTCCGTTTTTTAACCAATGTCCTTGAAGTCTTCATTCCTTTGATACTTATTTTACAAAGCCTTTTTACATGGATCATTGTTTAAAAATATTCATATTTCATAATAAACCAAGAAAATTTGATATGGAATATGAGAAAGATTATGATGCTAAGGGATACGCGACAATATATTTAGTACAACAGCTGTTGAAAGATACAATGATACCGTTGTCACTATGTTTTGATTCATCTGGTAATATGAACCGATCATGTATAACATAATTTAGAAAAAGAAACTGTGAAGTTTTATCACCATAAACTATGTATAAATGTGACACACACGAGCTTATGGATGGAAATGAACTATGTCTTAATATTTGTATAATACACTCACTGACCCATAAAGCTAGGAGAGTCTCTTCACTTTAATTTTCCTTGTACACGACACGCATGATGGAGTTTGACAAATTCTCATCTACTACCGTCAGCTTACTGAACCGTGACCACTGGCACAGAAAACATTTATCCTGACCATGGTAGTTCTGTAAAACGAATCTGTCATCTATATACATTACTGTCATACTTGCCTTCTCACTCTGCGAAGTACATAAAATCTATCTGATCATAGCCAGGTCATAAGGTCCACAGGAACAACATATTTAAAGATATTAATTAGATATAACACGGTGAAACCTTTTAACGTTACCTTCGCATCTTTATTATTATTATTCTTTCGTTGTATTTTTATTTGTGCGCGCCTGACACAAGAACAGGATATCCTCTCATTTACACACCTATACAGTGACTCAGGTGTTTAATATAAATGATGTACCTTTATACCACGTAACACCATCATATAGTAGTAACAGTCATTGGGGACCACCTACCTGTAACATTTGTTTCTCCTACCTATATGAATCTTGTTAATGGATATTTTGATTTGACTTGCAGGAGAGGCAGTTCGCCTGGCTCGGGATTATGGCTACCTGTGTGAGACAGAGTTCCCCGCACGGCAATGTGCAGAGTACAATAGCCGACAGTATAGTCAGGATCCAACAGATCAAATGGCTCGCAAAAATATGATATTAGCTACAAAGTGAGTTCCCTATCTATTAGCACCATCAGAACGTTCACATCTATTTACGGTCTCACCCACTGATTTTAATACACAAGCCCCAGACGTCATAACTGTCAAAGGACATGAACATATAATAAAATTTTACATCTGATTTGTTCTTTGAAAAATTATGAACATGCAATGATATTTGGTGTTCCTTTTGCTCTTGGTTTATAATAATAATAATAATAATAATAATAATAATAATAATAATAATAATAATAATAATAATACAATCAAAACTCATGTCAAGATCGGTAATCTCGATTTACCTGGTTAACTCGAGATCAAGCGCAGGTGCCAGCATTTTTCCTTCTATATCTTACTGAAAAAAAAACCTGATAACTACAGGTCGTAAAAGTAGAAAAAAAAACGCTCAATGTTTAATTTCAATCTCAAGATTATTTTTTACATCGTAATTAAATTATTATGTGATGATATGACTAGTGCTGCACAAATATGTATTCTGTATTGTTTTTAGTAGTACATACAATAAATAAAAAAGTCACAAAAAACTCCTTTTTTCACTTTCCATTTTAAATTTATGTTTAGACCTACAAGAAAACTGGCAAATACCGAAATGCTCACGACCGATATCAGGATTATATTTAGTGACAGACCTTTTAACTCGAGGATCTGTTTATCTAACTTTTTTGCTTGATCCTGACAACTTTGATATAATGAAGTTTGACTGTAAATTACTATAACTTACATGCAAATTTCAATGCATGCTCATTCTATTTTAATCGCCGAATTTTAATTTTCCTGTTTTCTTTCAGACAAATACTAAAAGAATTTATGGATTTACTGAATCAGGACCGTTCGCCTCTTGGCAACACAAGACCTCAACCAATCTTAGAACCAGGAATACAGAGACATTTGACACACTTTAGCTTGATAACTCATGGGTTTGGTTCTCCAGCAGTAGTTGCCTCACTGACTGCTGTACAAGGTTATTTGAATGAAATGCTTAAAATTTTGGACAAAACTTATTCAACAGGACAAAATTCACAGGTGCCAGGAAATCAAATGGACAATAATGTTAAACCTAAAATTTCAGAAAAGGATGAAAACAGACGAGAGTGAGTGCAACGACGTACCACAGCATCGGACGCAGAATTTTTACTAAATGCAATTATATAAGACGATGTTTAGACTTGGTTTGTCATTGCTCCGTCTGTAAAGTGCTCTGAACTCAAGATTAACCAAGGTCAATGACAGCCTACAGTTTAGGCACTGTAGTCATGGAAACAAACAATCTGGACAGATGGACACTGATAAGTGCAATGGTCTAGTCCATGTATTCAGGGTCAGCATTTATTCATAAGAAATCCAAGGGTCTCTTTGTACTGAATATATAGCTTATAGAGCTTTCTGTTATTTCATTCATTAAATGTGGCAGAATGCCTTAAATGAAGTATGGGTAATTTCCTCTTCTATTTAAAATCCAGATATATATTTTTCTTTCTGATCTTTTATTGTCTGAAAATGTATATCTAATGTTGATGAAATATATTTACCTTCCTTCCCTGTAAACGATACAGTCACCCATGATGAAATGTACATCAACTGCCTATCGTTATCGGCCAGGTATATATTTCTATCCCTTTCTTTTTATATCTACATTTGTTTAGATTTAAACATATACCTAGAAATGTTTGCGTCATGTCCTTACACCAACAATTCTTCAAAAACCCTTTGATACTTAGCAAAAGTAAAAGATCACCTAAGAGATCAGAGGAAATACATCAGTCTGTTTGCACAAATTTGAAATCAAAGAAAGGATTGCTTAATGAAACATGTATAATTGTTCTTGGTATGATACAAATGAGGTTTTGTTATACATCATCTGCTTATCAACAGCTTTCCGTGTTTGTTTATGTCAAACAGGTTGATGCGTTCCCTCTTCAATCTAAGACAGATCGACTTCCCTGATCACTATGATCTCATTTTCTTTTTTTTCTGTCATTCTATAGATATTTCTTATTACACACTTTTAACTTTAATATAATTGTATATCACATCTCTAAAATATATTTCTATGTGCATTTAATATTTTTGTGATCTTAATTTATCTCTAGTCCGATTGTTTCATTCAGATTTGTGTAAAATATCCATTACATCAAAATGTATATGTATAAAGTTATCAAATCCTATTGGTATCAAATGTTAAGATGTCGAAATACGTATCTAATATGTAAAACTTTATTTAACGTCTGGAAAAATAGTCTCGTGAAAAAATCTAGGAGTCACGTGATGTGAAAATGGTTACGATATGTGTGACATTCCTATATATCAAGACAGTAGTCTTGCTCTCATACGGCAAGTTAACATTAATCATATCATTGTATGAATGTTTAAAAACAGGAAAGAGGTTTAATTTGCTGATTATATGTCGCCAAGAAAGAAAATAAAAAGTCACAAAATAAAAAATGACTTGTATTCTTATTGCGTTATAATATGATATGGACGTTTACCTGATGTATATTTTACTGATAGATATTTCTTTGGACGAGTTTGTAGCGGTTCAGTTGTTATTCCAAAATATCACGGGAGACGAGGGACCTCTGTGGCTGGATGGTCAGAGCATCATGCTTTGAAGCACGAAGTCTCACTTCTGGTCAGCGTTTGAATCCTACTGGAACCTAAGCTGATTTTGTAAGAAAGTATGTCAGTTTTCCTACGAAGGACGACCTCTTCCCGTTACATTATAACCGGATTCTCTCCTCCACCGTCTAAAAAATGGCCGCCGCCATATAATTGAAAAATTGTTGAGTGCGGCATAAAATATTCAATCAATCAATCTTTGGAGACGATGAATATATAGATCTTATATACATGTGTCATCGGAATGACTGCACAAATATAGTATGGCAGGACGCCATGACAATACTGTGTATTTTTCATATTCAGTCTGCTTGAAAGATACAAATCAATATATCAATATTTAATAACATTGGAGATTATTATAGCTGAATTCTTTTATGATATTTGTTTATTTTTACATTTTTCAAATGGCGATATAGGCAATCAGTTTTATTTTTTACAAAAAGAACTTAGCACTTTAACACATTGTCAGTCAGACATGTTTTGATATAGACCCGATACTGATATACAAGGAAGAGGGCATCACATCACTGCTCAACACCAAGTAGCTTTATACTGCAGTTTTACTCTCCTGCTTATGGGGCATTATAATATGTTATGCTATAACTTAACAGTTTTATAAGTATTAGAGATGCCGTAATACATTTGTTGTTTAACAAATGACAGTTAAATGTATGGGATTGCTCAGTCGTCCAAGGCACCTGATCCCACTTCTGAATTATAATTATTCTGATGTAAGTTTTTTCACAGTATACGTTATGTTTGTATATTGCTTCCGGGTTTTAGCTATTTATAATCTGATATCCATGCATTGTAGCGTTCCAAATAAAGTAAAAAGCTTTCCCTGGTATAATTCTTATGTTCAACGAAACATTAAAAATTCAAAAATATACATACTGTTTCATATACTTTATTCAAAATCCGAAAATTGAACACGGTTACCTACAACCAAAACACGAAAACAATAAGATCGCAGTCCTTGTTAGGCCTGTCTTTGAAAATTCCGAATTTACTGCAAAGTCGATTTTGGACAATTGTTCACAAAGTTGTTATACACGTTTGATCAGGGGAGACATGATTAAAGACATACAGGGTGGTTTTTATAAAAAAATATACATATTCCGCGATTAAAACGTCTTAATCCTTGATTTAAAAAATTGAATAGATATATCGTCGTAGAAACTTTAACATATTACGTAACTGATATGCCTTCCATCCATGAAAGAATCCTTTTGTTAACTCACTCATTTGTCACATCCGATTTCTTTTCACAAATTTCGACATTATAACAAGCATTCTCAACCAGGGATTTTTCAAGAAAATTTTATTTGTATAAAACATAGAATATTTAAAACTTTTGATACCAACAAAAATGTACTTTGAGGGATTGTATAACTTCAATATGTAAGTTACATAATAACTTATCTACATGTATATCGTTCTGCTAAAACAGGTTATCCTAACATCCGGAAGTGACAACTTGAGATGTAAATCCATGTATCGCGAACTTGCAATACTCTCCTCTGTACTGATGTCATTTTTGGAAGACATCTGAAGTTCACTGATATGACTGAACTTGTTGATGTAAGTTTAATAAAACATATAAACATGCATATGTGTAATGCATTCCTATGAAGGTGAGAGACGTGTTTTGTTTTCATCCGTTATCAAAAACTGATAACCAATGTTCCATCATAGAAAATCCGTTGCAATTGATGGCATCGTCATACTAAATAGCTCAATATTAAAAATTCAAACATAGAGAACAATGTAAAATTAAATCACCATCCAGATATCATTTAACTGTTTAACAAATTTCAAACTCATAAATTGTACAATGTAGGTAAAAACACAGCGGTATACATGTCTTATATTGGTGGTAATAACATCCATGGTTATTTAAAGGGGCATTATAAATAAATACTTTTTCATTTTACTACTCAGATTGATGTACAACAACAACAACAAAGGAGATGCACACAGGCATAACAAAAATCTTAAATTCTTATATACTGTGTTGGCAATTATTCACTTGCAATTGATTAATTCGACCTTACTATTTGAATAGGCAAACTACACTAGACCTGACAAAAAGTTTACACAAAATATATAGAAATATAAGAATGTTTATGCCTGTGCATATCTCGTATATTTGTTATTGTAAATCAATCTAAGTAGTAAACATTGAACTATTTTTATTTTGGAAAACACAGCTAATGCCCCTTTAAAACGGAATGCAATATTTAATTTGTCCTCTATAGTCCCATGATCAGGGGGATTGACGAACTCTGTCCTATGGATATAATATTTCAAACATATCTAGGTGTGCCACTTTCTATATGCCTACTTCCACTGAATGTTCTGCTGCGAGAGAAAAATCATTTGGGATCATCCAAATTAAGGCGGTGTGCCGGATATGAAATGTATCAAAATAAAAGATAGAGGTAGACTTTGATGTAATGTCTACGTGTACATATTGCCTTGACAACATAGATCCTTCGAATTCTTATTTTCTGAAATTGACCTCGATTTCATATTTTTTTGGTCTTTTGTAGTTCAGGGAAGACAATGTTTAATGGCGCCATTCTTATATCCCTGTTTCTTAATTCAAAACGATTTTTTATCAATTCAGAATATTGACAACGGATTAAATAAAGCAAAGCAAATATTGATTTTTAATAATTTATTTGTAATCATCATTAATCAATAAATCAACAATCTTTGTTACATTTTTCGGATTTTAAATTACAAAACCTGCAATGATTGACCATATACAGACTCCATGGATGAAGAACTAATTGCTGGATAAAAAAATATTGTCCATTCACATTTGATATATTTTTTTTTTTTTTGGCATTCCACAAAAGAAACTAAACTTTTGAAAAGAGGATAACACATATATTTCATGACATTTAATGCATAGAAATGAATCCCTAATACAAGCAAGCTATATGATATCAATTGCATCGTATTCCTTCCTGCGTATAAAATCAATATTTTAAAAAGACGATACTAAACGGTTTTATATTGCCCCTTGGCATTCTCTATGACAAGAAGTGCGATATTATAATAATAGAAAACTTGGACCGCCATATCTAGGGAAATAATTTGAATGAGTCTGGCGTGTGTCGTATTTAAGGTCAGCAAAACAGAAACGAGACTGGCATATCTTATTGTATTTTATAGAAAAATACCATGGCATGGTTCATGTAGTTGACGGGAGTGAGGCCTACCTTAAGAAAATAAATATAGAAATACCATTATTTATATCGCAAATAGAGGCCCAGACAGATCGAACGTATCAAATTGTTGTGGTTTAAACGGGAAAAAAATGCTTTTTACAAGCACTAATCACTTAAAATATCAAATGCATTTAATTATATTTCACATTTAGGTAGGTGGATGAAGAAACAAATTATTATTGTTTGAGGACTGTAGGAATTTGACGGCTACGCATGACTGGTTTCCCGATACAGCTACATGTATAAATATAAATTACTTAAGATTTGTTGAACATGGTAATTACTTTGGTCAATATGACGAAATACGACATTCGAATTGGAATTTTTTTATCAGTATGTTTTGTTTTGTGTGGGTTATAATTATTCTGTATGTTGTTCTCCTTTGAACTCAAAATGGGTACATCCTAACTATAATGATATAGTTATAAGTATATTTGACCTGTATCATTATAAGTATATTTGACCAATGGTATGTGAAATATAACATTCTCGACTAATCTGGGCCCACTTGATTTTTACTCAAGTAACATATTTTTGTCAACTTCAGGCAAACACTGAAATGTGATTGGCTAAGCAGGTCGGGGTAAAAAATTTTAAAAATTAAAGAAAAAATTCTTCAGTTTTATACAATGCATATATTTAACAAAATGCTTAAGTTATAGTTTTTGAAAAAATGGACCGAAGCAATGTTCCAGAGGATTGCTTCTGTCTATTAGACTTTAGTTTAGTTCCAATTTAAAATCGATGATTCTCAAAAGAGAAAGTGGTATCGCACAAGGCCAAATGATAAGTACTACTGGATCCTGTATTGAAATAGCAGTACGTTTCTTTGACCTGTATAACAGGTATACATAAAATGTAAAATAACAAGTACATGTTATGTTTATATAGTATGTTAGAAAACAATAAGAACATTTGGCCTGCAATAAACAATTCGCATATTTTTCCGGCAATGTATCAAGAATAAGTATATGTAATATAAGTCAAAACAACAAACATAATTAACCAGAAATATATAAATGTATAAAAAAAAATATATCAGAAACCAAAGTATAAATCTTTAGGATGTCCAGGATATAGCTACAAATCTGGTTAAAATGGATAAACACGGACCTCTGGAAACCAAGAGAAGAGATCAAGTGCCATGGAGGAATAAGCATCCCCTGTAGACCGATCACACCCGCCCTGAGTCCACAGTCAAATCCAAATGAAATACGTGAGGAACGAATCCGCGTCACAATTTGTACAGACGTCTCATAAACCACCAGCGAAAAGGCAACTCAACATTTCACTTAGTAAAACAGAGTAATCGCAAACAAGATTATTATACCGACTGCAAAATTTGCGGAAAGTTGACATCAAACGCGGTTTTCGATATCCTTGTGTCAATAATTTATAAGTAATATATAATAAAATGTATCAATGATACGTATGTGTAATGTGTAACAATCACACGGCGGGTGTGACCGGTCGACAGGGGATGCTTACTCCTCCATTGCACCTGATCCCACTTCTTGGTTTCCAGAGGTCCATGTCTGTCCATTTTTACCGGATTTGTATCTATGTCTTGGACATTCTATTGTTTATACTTTGGTATCTGAAATTTTTTTTATATATGTATCAGCAATAAGTATGAGTGATTCGTACAAAACAACAGATATACTTCACCTGAAATGTATCAGCAGAGCAGTGAGATTATATAATATATATCAAAACAACAAACATACTTAACAATAACAAGTATATGTAATAAACAAGAAACAATTATTCTATGTACATGTAATATATATTAAAACAAGACGCATACCTGGCCAGAAATATACCAGCAATAGATATGTGAACAACAATTTTTCTATGATTTTCTGATTTGTTTTTCAGCATGTAAGTAATGTAACAATATTATGTATACATACCTTGTCAGATTTGTGAAACAAAACACGGATACATACAGAAAACAACATCATTAGGTTAGTTGTTTAGTCAAATCTTTCTGAAATAAAGGTACAAAGAATGTGCAAAAAGGAGAAAAATGTCATTTCATTTAAAAAGTAAAACAATAGCCATTCCACTTAAAATGGAGAAACAAATGCCATCTCACTGAAAGCCACATCCGGGGAGTAATGTTGATAAATAAACTTTTCTGTACCCAATTAATGCGTATTTGCATTTACTTTTGTCGTATTTTTAAAGTTACATTCCATCTAATTATTTAATCATTGATCTATTTCTAAGCTCTTAAACTAATATGACAGTGATGCAAAATCGAAATCGAGGCTGCTTGAAAATAAAAACAAACTCTTCTTAATGGCAAGTTCCGACAGCAACGTCTGATCGAGTGAGATAATTGCAAATCATTCGTCCGATTTCAAATTCAGCTCAGACTTATCTTCAGTGTTCTTTCCAAAGTGTAATCGTCTCATCCTAACTGATGTTTCCTGAGTTTTTTTTCATGTCTCTCCAGGTTTTTCTCAGGTGTTTTTGTTTTGTTCGCCACATTCATTGTATGGTAATCGCAACGGACGTGAAATGTTTGGATGTCGTGAAAATGGCTTGGTGAGGCGAAGCGAAGCATAACGCAAATTAGATTTTAGCGTAATACACTGCCAAAACCGTATGGAGAAGGACAGCGTTAATATAGTATTATGTAGGAAGATTAATAATATCTAGCTATAAGTTATGTCAATTAATTCTACCTAACCTAAACAATAAGAAAAATCTCAGATTAATGAACTGTTTCTTCTATTTTTATTAATGTTCAACTGCAAGATGATATTTGTAGGGATTACATGTAGAATACATAGGAATATCGTACATAAAATGATTACCATATAGTGATATTGCTTCTAGATCGCGGGTCACGGTCACGTGGTTGCGCTCTACAATAACTAGATCGAAATTTGCATGTTCGTATACCAAATTGAATTTAATAATTCCGACGGAATTCACCATATAACTCCACAAATGCATCAAATTTTTTACTCATTTTCGTCGGTTAGGAAAATTACAATAACTCCCCCGGAATATTACTTTGCAATAGAGAAATGAATGCCATCTCACTTATCACCTGTTAGTACAAAAGTTCGAGTTTTGATATTTTGAAGTTTACGAATTAATTATTTATATACTTCTATCACTACAATAATATGGTATCATTAGGACTCCCCCGCAACAAGGATTTTTTTAATTATCAAACAGACGTTATAAGATGAATTAAATCAATATTTATAGGTACTGTAACACCTTAGATATTTAACTATTACTCATCTTTCAAAGTAGCATAGTACTCTAGAACTGATACTTAATATCATATACAACGTAATTCATGGGTAACTAATGCCTTCATGGGTAACTGATGCCTTCATGGGTAACTGATGCCTAATATCATATACAACGTAATTCATGGGTAACTGATGCCTAATATCACACAACGTAATTCATGGGTAACTGATGCCTAATATCACATACAACGTAATTCATGAGTAACTGATGCCTAATATTACATACAACGTAATTCATGGGTAACTGATGCCTAATATCACATACAACGTAATTCATGGGTAACTGATGCTTAATATCACATTCAACGTAATTCATGGGTAACTGATGCTTAATATCACATACAAAGTAATTCATGAGTAACTGATGCTTAATTTCGTATACAACATAATTCATGGGTAACTGATGCCTAATATCACCTACAATGTAATTCATGGGTAACTGATGCCTAATATCACATACAATGTAATTCATGGGTAACTGATGCCTAATATTATATACAACGTAATTAATGAGTAATATCAAAATATATATTTCTTAATATCAAATATGCAACGTGATTCATAAGTAAATTCTAGCAATACTCAGAAGTTGTCTTTGCTTTAGATTTGTGGATAATATCAGATATTATTCAACTCCAGGCAATACAGGGCATAAACCTATATACATGACGTAGTACACTAAATGACTTATGATACCATCACAGCAAAATGTGTAAAATTTCAGGGAGTACAAGTTAACTAAAATAACATATGGTATGCGACACTACGAAATCTAAACAAACACTGATAGATGTATAAAGTTATTTTTGAAAAAAACAATACATATAACCTGAGATGATACAATAAATGTACAAGTCATGTGACCTTAGGTATACAAGACATGTGATCTTAGGTATACAGAACATACAAATAAAAATACACGAGACACATGCACTAAGGTATACAGGACATGTATACTATATGTATAATAACTATGGTATATACAGGCATGAAACCTAAGTGACCTTAGTTTCATGCCCTGTATAGAGCATGTAACTATGGTATACAAGACATGTAACTAAGGTATACAAGACATGTAACATAAATTATACAGGGCATTTGGCCTACGGCATACAGGGCAGGGTCCCGTTTTACGGAAGGTCGTAAGTCCTATATCCTTAGGTTTAGTCCTAACTACCATGGCAACGCATCGCTGATTGGTCAGTTCCATGGCAATTTGGACTAAAATTTAGGATTTAGGACTTACGACCTTTCTTAGAAACGGCCCCAGAGACACAAGATATATAAAACATGTAATCTAAGCCATACAGGACATGAAATCTCTTGTACATGTATTTGAGAATATTATATCAAGTGCATAAAATTAATCCGAAGTAAGTGCATACTATCAAATACTTTTGGAGGACCAACTCCTTCAAATTCCTGTTTGGATACATAAACATAATAAGATCCTATACAAACAGAGAAGTATAGCAGGATTCAGCAAATGTTTCACCAAACCTTTATCTTTATTCCTGACAAGATACTGAAAATTCAACAGCACTGTACATTTACCTATTCCGGAAGCGTTGTAAATCAAATGTGAATACTAAAACATTCAAAACAGCTATTAATAAATTATTAAATAGTCAAACCACGTGTATCAGATCCATACAGTTTTATAACAGGCGACTCCTCTTCTGTTTATACAAAAATTCCAAATCATAATTAAAGGAACTTTATTGTATCACCAACAATTTATTTTTTCAGTAAACTAAAGGTGGTTCTTGCAAATTTAGATATCCAGTCATTGGTTATCATGATACACTACTTTGTCTCTACACAAATACCTTGAAGTGAGTATACAAAGGTGCTAGAATTTCTATTGAACAATATAATGTAGTCAGTGGAAACAATGTCGTCTGATTTTTTCATTGGGCAAATAGTGCTACTTTTTTATTTTTCCTTTATTAACACGCCGACTGCGAATTTACGATATTAAGTTGTAAATTAATAATGGAAATGTTCATAATTATATGAACGCTATCTATCATAACGAACTAGATATTAAAAACACCTCTGTATCAAACACATGCGTATTTTACTTGGATATCTAATTTACTTCAAACATTGACGGTAAATTTATAAACTATAAAAGAAACGTGATTTCAGCACCTATCGTCAATATTCCACATTTGAATAGAAATATCCCTGTATAGCCTTCGTACGGTGTTGATGTCACATAGCATCTTATATGCTAGAGCTCGCTCAACATAAGATTATTTCAGATACAGGGTTTGATTACCTTGTAATGGATGTAAGAAGTCTCAATTAAAGTAAACATTTTGCAATGTTCTTGTATGCAATTACCATGTTTCCCTAAATGAAATGTTGAGTTACCTGTTTGACTATAGTTATTGAATTGTCTGTATCGATGGTGACAAGGAGTTATCCTTCAACTGTTTTTATTTAAATTTTACCGTGGGCTCACATGAATATGGCCTGTCGACAGGAGATAACTGTTCCTTCAAGACATCTGAGCTCACTTCTAAATTTTGTTGTAGTTCGTAATGCAAGACGAACAATCTCATATTAAACAATGATGTTGTCTCAAGTGACATAAAGCATGGGCCCTCTGGTAATGCAACGCAGATAACATTAGGTATCCTAGATACTATAGCTTACATGTTGTACAGGAATATGACATAAACGTTATACGGGAATGTGACATACATATACGGGTATGAGACACATGCTGCACAGGAATGTAACATACATGTTGTACGAAAATGTGGCATACATGTTGTATGGGAATATGGCATACATGTACGGGAATGTGACATACCTACTGCACGGGATTGTGACATGTTGTACGGGAATGTGACATGTTGTACGGGAATGTGACATAAATAATGTACGGGAATGTGACATACATGCTGTACGGGAATGTGACATATATGCTGTACGGGAATGTGACATACATGTTGTACGGGAATGTGACATATATGTTATACAGGAATGTGACATATATGTTATACGGGAATGTGACATATATGTTATACGGGAATGTGACATACATGTTGTACATGCATGTGACATATATGTAAGGGAATATTTCATACATGTTGTACGGGAATGTGACATACACGCTTACGATGATTTGACTTACAGGTTTAGTTTGTGTATTTGAAATGTGTAAATGGAAACCTACAAATCTTGCAAAAATGTTATATCACAAAAATGACTATTGCATAACTTTCACATCACAGTGATA
>BROG01000115.1:1207500-1210000 GCA_030159075.1 Atrina japonica
GACGAAATATTTGAAATTACATCTGCAATTTGATGTATTGTTGTATAAGAGTTACTCCAAATTTACGATGGAATTGTTTTGGTACTGCTATAAGTATATATTTCTGTTAATCTATCTTATTCGTTACTCTCTTTTCGGGAGCTAATTTCAGAATATTTTACACAATTACAATTCTGAGATTTGATTATGTAATGCATGAATATTGAATTAAAACAAAATGAACTCAAAAGTTCTATTTTTATGTTTATTTTCGTGAAATCATTGTTACATTCATGTTAAGATCTATATAAATCACATAACACAACACACCAATAAAACTTACAAATAACGGGGTCGGTGGTTTTTATATGCAAGTGACGACAGATACAATAAACATGAAAATTTTAATTGAGGAAAAACATACAAAATGGCGGAGAGTACTGGTGTGTATGTATTGTTTATGGATGTAGTGGACGGATATCGCTGTTTTACACAAGGATAATATACGTGAACGAAAACAAAAGGTCATGCCCATATCGTCCATTACCTTAGATATAAACAGTGATATAGGCTACAGTCACGATGAATGTTGTCATATACGACTTTCTTATAGCAGTACAAAAGTAATTGACTCAGAAATATATGTAACACACACACACATATTCACAATATATATATATATATATATATATATATATATATATATATATATATATATATATATATATATATATATATATATATATATATATATATATATATATATATATAATCGACACTAAAGCCACCCAATATGTACAGCAGGTTTTTCAGTGACAAGTTGATAAAAATACCATTGAAACATTCTGAAATTCATTTATCTATTATTATAGAATTAATCATGGATAAATGCATTTCAGAACATGTGAAAGTACTTAGTATTCATTATGAACGATCACTGTTTTGTGGGATGTATTGAATATGAAGAAAATGTATTAAGGATACTAATTTGAGGTTGCAAAAGGAAAATCAATTATAAAGCAGATTAAGCAGAAGTTATTGATAAAAACAAAGTTTAATACAAATATTATCCAAACACCTGAAACTGTGAGATCAAATGGTTGACGACAGGGACGGGAATTGCGGATTATTAAGAATTGGGACGACAGACATTAATAATAAAATAGGCATAGTATATGACACTCTTTGATCTTTTTGTTATTTATGAGTCCCGAAAATGTATAATGTAAATATTCTGTCTCTCTTTAATGAATATAAGGTCCTAATGTGGCATTATACATTCATTAATACCGTATTTTCTACGTTCCTATGTGAATAAAAACAAAAGCAATCTCATTATAACCCTGATTAAATTTTGTCTGGAAATTACAACAGAATAATAATGAATCAAGATGATTTTAAGTGCCCCAAAATGGGGAAAGATTTTGTATATTTTAAGTATTTGCAACCAGAATAGACATACGCTACTGCCGCCTTCAAATATGAATGTAATACAGACAGAATCCGTAAAAATAAACATAGAATAAACAGATTTGTGTTCATTTTATGACTTTAAACTTCGTTTTGATATGAAACTTGTACTATTTTCTAGCTGAGATATTTATTCAATGTCAGTAAAAATGCTTTCAACAAACTTATAACCAAAGAACTAATTAATTAAAAGAAATAAATTGAAACATAGATGGCATTCGTATTTTCATGAAATAGAAAAGGTGAAATGTGGCTTAATGTAACAACAGATATTAAAACACATCATGTGCCGCCGCTACCTGCTTTATTAAACACCCAAGCCCATCTCAATCTTTATAATACTGATATGGCGACATAGAAAAATTCATGTTCTTATTGGACGTTTCTGTATATTTATTGAACACTTATAAAATTTATTGCTCATTTAAAGAAATTATCAAAAATATCAAAATGTTTTAGTATATATACTCAAATTTGTATTACTATACTCAAGGTATTTTTATTTTTAGGAGGAAATCAGTCATTTGACACAATGTTAAAAACGTAAATAAATATGAAATACAATTGTGGTTTATTGTCAATTACATCTATAATATTTACAAACAGATTACAAAACAATGAAATTAAAATTATGCTTGTTTATCTAATGGAGTTGGTGCCTTCGAACCTGAATCTACATACATTGTGTGCGTGTTACGCTATATTTTAGTACTTTCAAGTTGATATATTTATCATATACATGTATATCTAATTACAACTGTGCCCTTAACGAGCTTCTTCTGTATTTGTTACAAATCCAAATACTATCAATAATATTCGTGAATTCCAGTCTTCGTAAATACAAAGGGCACACGACAAGACCTAGTATGTATGATTTAAAGAAAACTTTGAAAATCTATATTTTACATAAATTAATTACGTTTCCAAAAACCATTAAAATTAGTCTAAACCATATAGAAAGCTAAAACAAATCATTGAATATAGAATACTATGAACAGAAAACAATACTATATGATTAATCTTATGTACATGATTTAGACCTGATAAATCT